>CM065169.1:38098509-38261296 GCA_033026295.1 Channa striata
TCAGATGATTTACTGATGAATATTTGTTTATGAAATGGTTTGTATTGCATTAGTGGATCATAATTATTGATGTATTAATGTGTATTCATCACTAATGCTAAATCTTTATCACTAAATTAAATCTTAATTTAAGTTAAAATGTTTCAGTTGTTCAACATTTAATTGTCTCAATATGAGGAAAAAGTCAATGTTTTTCCTTGAATGTCTCAACATCACAGTCACGAACACTTCATTGTCCTCCCACCACCCCTGCATGGATCCTGATAGACTGATGATCCCACAACGAACAGGAATATATGTTTAGTTTTCAAATCATCATTGTGGTTCATGGATTCTTTTTGGACCTTGAATCCAACCTTCTGTTGCATCTCGATGCCATCTTGTTTAAGGCCCACTTTGGGTGACTGCAGGCCTTTAGAGCTGTCCTCATGTGACTGCAGAAGAACAATAGAAACAGCTGAATCATTTCATATGGGAAATATTTTCTTAAAAACAAAGGCTCAAAGACAAAATAGAAATTTACAGACTAAACCTTTTGTGTGTGCGTGTACCAAACTACTTTGTAAGTCACTTTGGATAAAAGCTTCTGCCAAATGACTAAATGTAAATGTAACAAAAAGAGACCAAGGCAATTCACAGACAGAGCCCATCACTGCTCATGGTGCAACCTGCGCCCCGGTGTTGATTGTAACTAGTGATGGACAAACGAGGCTTTCACGAAACAATGAAACCTTTTGGATTGTACTGAAAGTTGATTCACTACTTAAAGCTTCATTCATTGATCAAGTGGAGCAAATCTAACTTCATTTTACACGTCTCTGTTCTTTTATTTCCTTGCCCTTTAAGTATCTTTCTCCCAAGAATTAAGAATTTGAAATGGATTTATAATTATTGATCCCAAATTACACACTGGACAGAGCAAATATTTGCAGGGTTCAATGAGGCTGTGGATGCAGTTATTATAATATTCTCAAACCCGACAGGGATTGTGCCGGAGCTCTGTGCCGGAGCGTGACTGATGACGTTCAAACCACTTCAGTGCCTCATTCAGACTGAATCAGCTGGTTTTATCCTTTTTAGATTAGCTCGCAGTGGATGCAGCAAGGGGAGATTTTGAGTTGTTGCCACCTAATAAGGTTAATTAAATTCCCAAAGCTGGGGAAGTTGCTTCAAAAAAGGAACATTCGACTGAAACCATCTACTGTGGACAAACTATCCTTTTTTTAAATTAAAGTGATTAATCACACCAAGCACATTAAAAAAAAACATAATATAATTATTACATCCACAGCCTCGCAGAACCCTGCAAAATTTGCACTGTCCGGAGTAATTTGTAATTATAAATCCATTTTAAATTGTCATTTACTCTTTGGGAAAATATAATCAACATTTTGTTGAAGATGCTTATAAGGGAAATAAGAAAATAAGAGACGTAAAAAAAGTTAGATTTCAGCTTTATTCAAGTATTTTTTACAATACCACAAAAACTTCCCGTGCACGTGAGGCGTGTCAGCGTCGCGTCTGCAGGACTGATGTCAAACACGTGATCAGTGAAAGAAGCATCGAGTGGCGCTTCACTGGTTGATGAAGCTTCGTGTGACCATCACCCCCTGTGCTTCGAGATCACATCACGTCACTAATTGTAACGTTTACTCGAACGAAACACGTTTCAAAACAGCAATTACGCGCAAGCATTTTGGCGACGTGACGAACAACACACGGACGAGGACAGCTAACGTGTTGTCTTCCGGGTTCCAACAGCTGCCGTAACTACGAGCAACCCCGGACGCATTCGGAAGTCGGTCACCAGCGGACGTGGTCACGGGTAAATTTGAAACACCGGACACTAACACGGGCTTAGCAGCTCGCGGCGTGTAACATCTGCTTTCAATCCCTCCCGTGTGAGGCTGTCATTCGGTAGCATGAAAAACATGTTGACCCTTCTCTCTAACGCACTTTGTCGGATCACTGGCAGAAATGTGGTGAGTGAGTCGGAGGCCGTTTCTCAGCCGAACCGGTTAATGCTAGCTAGCGTGGGAGCAGCGCGGCTAGCTTTAGCAGTTAGCCGTGCTCTTGGCCTGGGCTTTGCATGTTGGGGTCACAGGGTTTGTGCTGTTGTGCTGTTGTTACTGCTGTTTTACTAATGGCTGGGAAGCTTCCGTGCACGAATAAACGCGGTTTAACGTGTATCAGTGGCATTAGTGGCGCTCGTGTTGCCTGTTAGCATGCTCTCGTGCTAGCATCGATGTTAATCCGAGTTAATTAACCGGCGATGTTTGAAAAACGCAGAAAGATCCTGAGGCGATTATGGGAGAAACGTGATGATTTTTTCCAGCTTGTTCTAACCATCAGCGTGATCCAGTATTAATGAAGGATGAAATGTGTAGTAAGTTTCCGTGTAGAAGGATCGGGCAGAAAAACATGGCGGCCTACACCGCAGAATATCAATTTGTAGAAAGTGGTAAAAATTTATTTCACGTGAAAGATCGACAAACATTTAATCCTCCAGACGGTTGGTGGAGCTTTGCTCAAACATCGCTGAGTAGTTAACTTTTACCCAGATATTGGGCCGTAACAAACTGGGGCGACGCGGTGTTGTGAGATTATTACATTTTAATTTTTTGTGCGTGTGCTTCCTGTCACTGACGTGCGATCCCTCCGCGGTGTGTTTGCCTTCCTGGAGCAGGACACAAGCTCACTGACGCGGATGCACCGGTGTGATAATCCGGGTTAAAATGGAACTAAAGTCATGACACGGAACATTAAAGCTACTTTAGAGCCCAAAGTTCCGACTGTATTAATCTTAAAAACATCCATGAGAATAGATGTGGCACAAACATTTTTTTCTGAAAACACATAAGTGCATCTGTGTGTGCTCACTGTAGCAGGGGCTTTTTCTCCAGCCGCAGCGTTTCTATGATCATCTCAACTCGAAAGCTTTAATTCCCATCATTTTCAACCTCATGCAAATATGGATGATATTGAATATAACTGTTTTGTTATTCCAAAAAGAAACTGGAATTATTTGCACACTCAAATAAGCAAACTTTCAGTTATTGTTGCAAAACTTTGTAAAAAAAAAACCCTGAACTATTTGTTACAACTAACATGGTGATTTGTATGTGGATACTTCAACTTTAAATATGTAATTTTATATCTTGGTACAGAAAGGACTTAAAAATGCTTTTATATGAAACACTAGTATTGTTCACTCTTGCAGATGTTTGCTTTTGATTCTAACACCTAGGACTATAATTTTCCTCATTGAGGTTTTGCCCATCGTACGTCGTGCTCTCAGAACATTTGAGTGCATTCAAGTACAGATATGAAACCTGATTTATTTGTACCATGAATGTTACTACAAAAGTGCAGTCCTTTGTTTTATGATTAAAATGCTTCTGTAACGCAGTCTCGTTCTGAGTCTGTGAAAGACCTTCAGCACGCGGATTCTTTGTACTGTTTCTTTACTACAGCGATTAGAAATTACTTTTGTTCTTTTGACATAAAATAGTATTTTTGTGGGTGATGACCATGTTAGTTGAAACACTGCAGTAAATACATGGGATCATATCTATGTGGTTCCTAATGTTGCATGTGCTCACTATCTGCTCCACTGTAGAAACGCTGTGTAATAGCTTCATATTAGTACAGACATGCTTTCTCTCTTTTCCCTGTTGCTTAAACCTCCGTTTTTATTCTCACACACAACAATCCCTGTTTGTGTTTTGCTTCTGTCCCTCGTCCCTCTCCCCTGAGCTCCAGGGAGCCCAGACAGTGTCAGAGGTAAGCAGCTTTGCGGACGTGTGTCTATAGGCTCAGCTCTAAATAGTTTGATGTTTCCTGAAAAGCTAAAAGAATTTTCCTCTTGCCCAGAATGTGGACAGTCTGTGTAATTTCATCTGCACGAGTTTAACTTTCTGTGACAGCAACAAACCATTTCTCATCCTATTAGTTGAACATTAATTTCTTCTTGTTTCTGTATAGAAAACACCCAACACAGATTTCAAAAATCTTGTCTCGCTGATTATTGTGGTAACAGAGAGAGTAGATTAGCACAATCATCATCTGCTCTTTATTAGTTTTACATTGATATTTTTCATCGAAACAATATTTTTGTCGGTTAATCATCCATCATGACAGCAGCTGAACCTTTCAGCAGTAGTGCTTAACAAGTGTGTCTATAAGGAAGTTCAGTTTTAGCGCACAACATCAGAATGTAATGTATCATTCATAGTTGTAATATCTTTCTGGATTTTTGAAGCCGAATGTTGTTGACTGCTTTCACGTTTTGTCACATAACAGCCAACATGTAGAGAGATTCAGGTCACCTTCAGTTTAACTCCCCAAAGACCATGTCAACCGAAATGAAAATTTTAAATTTAAGAAAAAATTAATGTGTTGAGGACATTTACTATTTTACATGACTCCCTAGCTCATCTGTCTCATACAAACTGCATAAATGCCGTAACTCACCAGACCAAAAAAAACACCCCTTTTTTAAAACAAAGGCAGATGATTTTTAATGTCCATTACAAATAATCTGATGTGGAAGAACTGAAAAATTAAAGGTCTGTAGCAAGATGTTAAGAAACCTGAGCTGTAAAGTTTTACATATTTAAGAAGCTTAAATGAAAAAAACTAACATTTTATCAACTGAGTTTTAATAATTGATGTTAATGTAAGCGCTGTGATGGAAGCTTAATTTCTAACCATGGAAAAAGTAATAAAATGCCAGTGCCAAATGTCAGGTTTAGTGTCGACATTGTTGGGCTGGTGCCACACTCCATGTGTCTGTCTTTTCCTTGTAGCTTTGTAGGAGCTGCTCATTTTGTCTGTACACTCTCCATTCTTTTGTTCTCACCTGTAGATGTCTCCTCACCCTGTAGACTGTGTAGAGCTCCTGTGGCAGTGCTCTGCTCTGCTCTGCTCTGATTGGTTGGCTCCTGTGTTCCCCAGTTGCTGATTGAGCTGTCAGAGTACGTCAATCTAACCTCACCAGCGGCGCCCGCCTTGGCACAGACCCAGCGGCAACCTCCTAAACCACCACCAGTCAGTACTAGAGCATCTGCTGCACAGTTAGCTAGTTAGGACCCAGGCCGGTGAGAGCACACGTAGCATTGTCCATGTCTCCCTGATGATCGCTAACACGGCTGGGAAGTAGTTCACTCGGACACTTGAAACAGATATTGCAGTTATTATTTCTCAGTAACTAAGTTTTACATGTTCATTGCCAATGAGCTGGAGAAAAGGTTGACAGGTTTTAAGATCCTGTCGTGAATCTCTCAAATCTTTCGTCTGATCGCATTTGCCACGAAGCAAATCTTTTCTGTAGTCTTATCGTGAAAGTGCTGGAGGACAAAATCTACAAATCCACAAATCCGCTATATTAAAAGCCAGTGAAGGGAAAGTGGCAGAAAGAGGGAATTTCTACAGAACAAAAGTCTTTAGGTAGAACTAAAGACTAAGAAAATGTCCCTTTATTGGGGATAATGTGGAAGGGTGAAACGTTGGGTACAGATTTTGTCCCTCATTGAATTAGGAAACATGGTTTCTCAGTAAACCCTTGAAGGCCTGTATTATCAGCATGCACTGATTCAGTGTTCAGAGTACCTGACATTTCCATTTTTACCTCAACTGTTCATCCAAGGCTGCCACTGATAGTTCTTTCCATTATGTTTTTGATTAATTGTCCAATGTCTAAAATATATAAAACAGTAATATGTTTTTAAATTGCAACTGATACAAATCAGATAAAATAATGCTTCCATTAGCATTGCTCCTTTTCCTCCAGACGAAAATGTAAATCTTCAAATCTTTTGCCATTTCTATTGATAAATTCTGATATAAGTGATCAATTTTTTTGTCCACCTTTTTCTATTGAACTATGTTCCATTGTTGGGCATTCCTTCAAAAAAAATTGCTTATTAATTTAAGGTCTCACAATAAATTGTTTATTTAGTAACTTTAAAATGCTGAACCTGTTGTGATTTTTATCCACATTTCATATATTTTGTTAAGCATTTTTTTTAAAAAATGCGTTGACTAAAAATCTTAAATTGCAACTAAAAATTCATCACTTTCCCACCATGCTACTGAGCTGCACATGTTACAGATGTTTGTAGGTGCAAACTTTGTGAACCACCAGACCACAACCTGATCCCCAACTTCCTGCTGTGAAGAGGAGGGCAGCTGTCTGGCCGTTGTGTTGATGATCTTTTTTTTATGATGCTGCAGTGACTGTGAGCCACGTGTCTGTCTGATGTTTTCCGTTTCATCCTCTTATTGACCAGGGTGCCAGAGTAGTGGTCTCCCGCGCCTTCGCTGACTTCGTTCCTCAGGCAACGTTTGATATCAAGGTCGGTTAAAACAAAATCACAGCAGTTTTTTTTTTCATATAAAGAAAATGGCATCACAGAACCACTGGAAAACTAAGAGGAACTTAAATCACTGAGGTGTTTTTTTTTTTAATCTAATTTTACTAATAGCAATGCGACCTACACCAGCTGGAGGAAGGTCCTCCACTGAAGGCGGAGCTGACCGGGAGCAGGGCCTGCAGTATTACCGCACCATGCAGACTGTGAGACGGATGGAGCTCAAAGCTGATCAGCTCTACAAGCAGAAGATCATCAGAGGCTTCTGCCACCTTTATGATGGACAGGTACAAACACACAGGTCTAGGTCCTGGTAATGGCTTTGGGTTTTAAATCAACAATCTTTCCTTGTTTCCTTAAAGACAATTAAAATGCCACAGAATAAAAAATACAGCTGACCACAGTTTGGAGTTTCAAGGCAAATACTTAATTTGTGTCTGATGTACACGGACAGTTGGCAGTTTATCCCTTTTTATTCAAATAAAAGACACAACAGTGGAAATGTGCAAAAGTGACGGGATGGAAGCGCTTTGTGAAGCGAAAAACCTAAAGTGCTAGTCACCAAAATTAGCCTTCAGCCGCAGCAGGAAACATGCATTAGGGTTTAAGTGTAAGTTGAAGACGATCTGTCCAGGGTCAAAGTTTAAACCACCTATCCCCTCCCACTAAGTCTGTTACAGACAATGACTTTTCTACCTGTTGGTCCTCAAAGCGCTTTACACTGCTTCTTTTTTACTCATTCACACTTACAAACACACACACATTCATACACTGATGGGGGAGCTGACCACCGCTACCTACTGCGCCACAGTCACCCAATGTCTTTTGTCTTACAGGAAGCTTGTGCAGTGGGCATCGAGGCATCCATCAACCCCACAGATCATCTGATCACAGCCTATCGGGCTCATGGATACACGTACACCCGAGGCGTGCCGGTCAAGGAGATCCTGGCTGAGCTCACAGGTGATAGACTCAGTCAGAATTTGTGCAGCTCTGACTCCCCTCAGTTGTAAACGTTTCTTCGTTCCTCCTCAGGCCGTAAAGGCGGTGTGGCCAAAGGGAAGGGAGGTTCCATGCACATGTATGCCCCACATTTCTATGGAGGCAACGGCATCGTGGGAGCACAGGTAGACACGCTGCAATGTTTGCAGATGAAAGGAACAATAGAATAAAATACAACTGTATTATTTAACATAAAAGTGATGCCAACTGTACCACACATGATGTCCCAGTTTCAGACCACTGCTTTTTTAAATCTGCCATAAAACCAAACGTGATGAACCGAATTTCTTTGACCTCTAACTTTGCTACGACTTTTTCCAGGTTCCTTTGGGGACTGGCATTGCTCTGGCCTGTCAGTACCAAGGCCAAAATCAGGTGTGCGTCACACTCTACGGGGACGGAGCAGCCAATCAGGTGAGATGCAATAAGGTTTGGATCTTGATTTGATCATGTGTAAGACCTTCGTCCCCACCCTAATGTACAGGACTCAGCCACGTTGTGTCGGTAAAGCATTGTTACGTTTGGGGCTTTGCTGTGTTCCGTGACTCGCTACCGTCTGTGATCAATAAACAACACCAGTTGCTGGCTATCTGCTTGAGTGACACTCTGCCAAGCTCCTGTTGGAGTGCACTGTGCCCTCCACAATGTGCCAAGCGTTATTGATAGTGTGCTGTGGTATAACAGGCTAACACGTGGACAGACTGTGTGCATATAGGGGTGGAAATAATCTGGGTCCAGCTCATAGTCGCCCTCAGACAGATGATCTTTTTTTAATAACAATGGGGAAGACATATGCAGACTAAAAAACAAGATGGTGACCTCTGACAGCAAGATGAGAAGCTTGTTTGTTTAATTAGGCTGAACAGCATGAACAGTGATTAGGGAGGACAAAATCACAAGTGTAACTGCTGAGCAGGATAAGTGCCAGTGATGCTGCAGCAGTAACAATCAATCAAATCTGTCTGGGTGCAGGTCACATTTTCTTCACTTGCACCTAATTCATTGTTGCATAAATGCATCTGATTTGTTCAGCTTTTTGTACAGAAGTACATCTGCGAGGGCTATGACAGATGGCAAACTGTTGCCGAGGAATCGCTGACTCTGTCCAACTTCTGTCCTTTGATCCCATCAGGGCCAGCTGTTTGAGTCATTTAACATGGCCGCCTTGTGGAAGCTGCCTTGCATCTTCATCTGCGAGAACAACAAGTACGGCATGGGAACGTCTGTGGAGCGGGCTTCAGCCAGCACGGACTATTACAAGAGAGGAGACTTCGTACCAGGACTCAGAGTGAGCCACAAACACACAACAGACACTGCCACTGTGTGACGTTGGACGTGGTTTGACATTTGGGTCTTGGGCAGTAGCTGCAGTGTGTCATCACTGACTGTATGCTGCAGTTGGCCTGTATGAACCTAGACTATAACAGGAGGCGGCTGACGGTCCCACCTGGCAGTTGCAGGTGTGAGCATGCACACAGCTGTCTGATGCTCATGTATGATACTGCACACAAACATCCCACAGTAAAACCAAGACCGTCTTCAGGAGTTAATACATCAGCACTTAGACCTTCTGAGTCCATGTGATTGAGTTGCTCACTAAAAATAAACACAACTGTGTTAAAAGTAAAAAGTTTGAACGTCGCTCCCTGTGTGACTTTTCTTTGCAGGTGGATGGGATGGATGTCCTCTGTGTCAGAGAAGCTACTAAGTATGCTGTAGATCACTGCCGGTCTGGCAAGGTGAGCTGAACTTGGAGAGCTCCAGTCTTTGTAAATGAAGTTAGCTGTGCTTTCACACGCACTCATCTGATCCATCAGAGAAATCAGGTTGCACAGGTAGTCGATGGAAGTATTTCCATGTGCTGTCGTAACCAGATTACTGTAAACTCCTGTATCCGTGTCGAATGTCAGATTTCTGTTCTAAGTCATGTGCCTTTGTCGTGACTCTTTGTTGGCGCAGACTTGACAGAACTGTCGAACAAATAATGCTCAGCTGTGGAAAAAGGATCCATGTGGTCACCTCTGATCCACTGTGTTGGTTTCACATTGACTTCATTTAAAAACGTGGGGCATTGCTCTATGTAATGAACTCTGCTTTCGTCCCGCCTCGTCACTCCTTTCTTCCTGCATGTGCGTGCTTGTAAAGAGTGGATTACAAACCTGGAATTTGGTGTGTTATGGTAGAAATCCTCTAGGGGAAATCAGGTTTCTCCTCTCGCCTTCCTCGTTTACAGAAACCAGGTTTCTTGCTACTCTGACATTTCGGAAATCGGCTTCCACGGTTTGCCCACCTGATGCCCTTTCTGATGGAAGTCTTGGACACATTTCCCCTTAAAGCAACATGCCGCCACAAACCTTTATGAGGTGAAGTGGTTGGCACCACAGACTTCTTTAATGCACCTACATTTTAATTTCCACGAATCTGACATGACTCTGTTTCTTCTGCAACATTTTGCAGTATGGAACACAATGCTAGTGATTTCTAATGCTCTTCTGTGTGCCTGCGTGAGGCTAAATGCTTGTTCTTAGACAAGCTTAAGGAGATTTTATCCAGTTTATACCAATGACAAACAGTAGTTGGATTTAGGGGCTCAAGTCTGTTCAAGGATAACTTTGAAAAATGTCTGTGTGTCAGGGTCCCATCATAATGGAGCTGCAGACGTACCGTTATCATGGACACAGCATGAGTGACCCGGGTGTCAGGTAGGCGACCTGTTTAATGACTGCCAGGTATTATTTTTGATCTTTTTTGCCTCTTTGGTTTGACTTTCTCTAATAATGTATTGAAATCCAATTGAAGTCCAATCTAGAAATGTGCTAAATTATATGGAATGAATCAAATGATGACATGAAATAAATTCCACCTCATCTTCCCTAATCTGAGATTTATTTTACTTTCTGGTTTCACTGCTCTTAACACAGCACCTGTGTCCCCAGGTGACAAAGTGGAAATCAGGTCTTGTAGGTCTTGTCTTACTAGACAACCAGGCTTGATCCTTAAATAACTCTGTGTCTGAGGTTTGTGTGAAACTCTAGACAAGATGACGTCACTAGATGAGATTTCTTTTCTAAGTTAGATGAGGCTTTGTTTTTGTTTTTTTTGTCAAGTTGTTGTTGGATCATGATGTCTGATATGGTACCAACACGCTGTTTATATTCTTGATAACATGAAGATTTTACAACAAAAAGCCAGATTTAGTTTAACATGTTCTACTTCCTGCAGCTACCGTACTAGAGAGGAGATACAGGAGGTCCGCAGCAAGAACGACCCCATCTCCATGTTGAAGGAGCGCATGCTTGGCACCAACATGGCATCAGCAGAGGAGTTCAAAGTGAGCGCACCCAACAAACTTTACAGTCCACACAATAACTGGCAGAGCGTCTCCCCATCCTGTGCCCGTGATTGTGGCCAAAGCACATAACTGGATACTTTATCTGCCTTATAAATAAGTTACTGGAACCTTTGGTCCAAATTAATTGTAAAGAAATGAAACCAGCAAAGCATCAAAGTGTGATCAAGTCATTTAAAAGAATGTGATGTGTCTCAGTGAGCTCTGACAAACCTCCACACACTTGTGGGCCCGGCAGCATTTACCAGAAACTCATTACAGAGGAAAACAGTCGACTGCTGAGATGGAGGCTGGTTATAGGGACAGACCCTGTGTACAGCCTTGACCCAGAAACGCTTAAATCCACAGAAGCATTCAGTTGGGAAATTACCTGGGCTTTATCACACCATGAAAATAAAACATTTCAATTTGTGCGTAATCACAATCTATAATCCAGTTGGGCTATGGCGTCGTGGAGGGCATTCTTTGTAGCACACTTTTTATTCCTTTTTCCTTTTCTTGAGAAATGTACCTGCCTTATTTCCTTTTTAAAGCCTGAAAACATTACACGAGCTTTGCCAGATTAGTGCTGATCTAAGCGTCCTTTACTTAACATTGCCCATTGATTTTTTTGCTTACTCTTGTGGAAACTACGGGGTTTGCTGTTCTGTCTGAAAAATGAGTTTCTTCAGATCGTCTTGGTGGAGGATGTTGTCAATGAGTCAAAGATATTCTTAGAAGAAGCTTGAAGCCGACCTAAATGGAAACACTGAGCCACACAGGCACCTACATGTTCAGCTTCTCTCCTCTCTATCCTTATGATGTCGTTTGCCTCTGCAAGTCATAAAAATATGTAAATGTTACCCCCTCACCGTATTAACGTTCTGTTAGCACTATGACTATGATTATTCCACTGTAAGTCCACTACAATTCGTTTTTCATTTAAATGTAATTGATCAGAGTCTGACACCTCTGCCTGTGGACTGTTTTGATGCAGCATTGATAACTGACATGATTGTCCTCCACGTGTGTGAATAAATAAAGCGATTTCTCCTCTGCCAGGAAATCGATGTTGCGATCAGAAAAGAGGTGGAGGATGCGGCTCAGTTCGCCACGTCAGACCCCGAGCCGCCACTGGAGGAGCTGTGCAACCACATCTTCCACAACAGCCCCCCACTGGAGGTCCGTGGGACGAACCCCTGGGCCAAGCTTAAGTCTGTCAGCTAGACTCACAAGAACACGCCCACAAGGTTCGAAAGGCCAGACCACATCAAAACCTAGAACCTGGAGAAAATTGAAGTTGGACAAAGTTCGAAGACTTCATCCCTTTTTAGACAGATTTATCTCTTGTTTTCACACAGCTGCCAGGATCCTGGGTGTAGAGATGCGACATTTAATGTCCAGCAGGATGTATATCGCGTACATCTGAAATACTAACAAACTGGTTTAGTAGAGATGCAGTATCGGGTTCGGTACGGCTTAGGTTTACTCAGAACCAGAAAACTGGACCCAATTAATGTTATGTAGGTTGAGGAGAATAATGTCTGTGGTTTTAAAGACGAGTGACAAGTCAAAGCAAACTGTAAGCTCTGCTCAATTAGTCAAGATCCAGTTGCTAACATCCATTCTCATATTTCACAAGATTATTCGAATTATGTTTTAATTGACAACTGATATTAGCAGTAACTGAAGGAGATCTACAGTTTGCTTTGATTTTGTTATGCTGGTGTCATGTATGTGTGTGTGGGGGGTTGGAACACTAAAGATAAGAACACTAAGCTTATGTGCAAATATCACCGATTTTCAGCGTGGTCTCAGACCTTTCAACCCCACTGTGCTCACGTGGACTCGTGCACTGACCTTCCTCTAGACTCCTTCCAGTACTAAAGAGGCCTCTTGTCTGTTACAGTGAAAACCAAAAACAATTCTGCACTTCCTTCCCTGATTTTTAGACCCCATGGGACTCAGCTTAAACCTGAAACCTGTCAGTGTTATTTATAGTTTTATATATAAGGAAATTAAGATTAATTTGTGTTTGTTCTCCTCAGTCTGTATTTATGTGTAATCAGTCAAGTCATAGAGGTTTGAAACTCCGAACATGTTTGGATGAGATAAGCCTGTGTGTGTGTTTAACAGGTTTTAAAAGCTGCAGGGCTGCACTTTGAATCACTTTTGTTTAAGCTTTTAAATGTTCAGATTAATTTGGAAATTTACCTCCCAAAGTCATTTAAAGCATTTGACACCTCAGCATTTCCTAAAGCAGTCAGGTGCTTTTCCAGTCTCTTGACCAAAACAAAAGGTCTTAAATATACAACAGGAAGAATTGTGTCGTGTGAAATACGCCGCAGTTTGAAATGACACATGTACAGTGTTTGTATTAGAGCTGAAGAAATAGGACGTGCTGTGAGATTTGAGGAAGTTGAGATGAAAATTAGTTTAACCTCAAATCAAATCGCTGAGCAACTTTTCTTCTATGCGAACTGACAGTTTTGTTGAGTGTGTTTTACATTTGAAAAGAAAGAAACCACTAAGGTGAACTCTGAAACATTAACCTGTTGCTTTTACATTAAGCCAAACTCTCCAAATTGAATTTTTTTTCCACTCAGAGAAGAAAGTGTAAAGGCTGAGTGTAGTTTCGGGTGGATGGATGCACTACAATGAGTTTTCCAGTTTCCGGGAGTCTGGTTTGGACAACTGTCTCTGCTACATGTCAAGATGCACTGAAGCTAATGGCCGATGCTTGTTACAGTAAAACGAGGTGGGGAAGCAAAGCAGAAGCAGCTGAATTTTCTGTTCCTCATTTAATCTTTGCAGCAGATGTTTTACTGTTATTGGCAGTAGACTTGTACAGATATGAAGATTTATTTGTCTGTTTCTGTATGTGGATCTGTGACACTGGCGGGAAAATAAACTGATAAGAGAAATGTGTAATGTTTTTTCTGTGCTCGTGAACGTTGAAGTTTTCAAACAATGTAGAGTGAGCAATTTCGGATTTTTAGACACGGCCTTGTGTTAGGTTGAGCCTTTGATGCACTTACTGCTAAATAAATTGCCCTTGTGGCCATAACTGAACGTTATAAACTGAGTATTATAAAGTTGACACGGGCTGTGTCTATAGTTGCCGCTAGGCGTCGCTGCTAGTCAGCAGTTAACGGTGATGTGTAAATATATGGGCACAACTAACGACCAATTACTTGCTTTGTTTATAAGATGGTTAATTTTCTGGGGAAATTCAATTGGCTGTTCTAATAAAAAGAAAATCACAGCATCGAGGCTGCAGTAGTTATGTGCAATGAAATAATTGTTTTACTGGCAAAGCATCGCAGCTCTCAGCCCAGATGTGCAGTGACTTATGCTTTAGTTTGATTCTTTGTATCTTTTCCACACACATTCAAAACGTTTTGGACCTTTTTAGGGGGGAAGGTCAATAATATAGAAGATGTGCGTTTGTGTTTATGATTGTTCTTCTCTTTGTGGTCATTTTGCATGAAATTCTTGTCATGTTACATTCATGTCACACTTCCTTGTCCTCTACTTCCCTTAGTAGTAGTTGTGTGTCTGTGTTCACATTACACGGAGTCAGTTTGTGGCTCCTTTGGTTCATTTTGTGTCTCTTTGTGATCATCTTTTGCAGTGGTTTTAAATTTTCCTTTTTTTGCATCTAGTTATGATTTTTCACGCTGTTTGGTGTCACTGCTGTTGTTTTGTAACTTTGGAGACATGTTAGATCTCTGCGGTTTTACTTCTCTTTTCTCTCTTTGTGGCTCTTCGCATTTCTACCGGAGAAACAGTTACTTCATGCATCGTCCCCCGGAAGTTCTGGGACCAGCGTCCATCAGTCCGTCGGTGTCCATGACGATACATGAACATAGAAAAACAGCACGTTTATTTTCATTTCCAACTAAGTGAAATTATTCTGGTGTGTATGATTTAGTTCAGTTTATGAACACAGAAAACATCATGCTTATGAATTTGCTAAAATGGGGAGATGATCAAAATGATCATTACGTTAGTTAATGTTTTTATGTTTTTTTTATTATCTTCCAACAAATTCGAGCTGGCAAAGAATTTCACATTTATAAAAAAAAAATCAATAAATAAAGTTTTCTGTCACGTTGCCGCCTCCTGACGTGACGCCGCCGTGACGCAGCCGTCTGACGGACAGGTAAGCCGACACCGGCCGCCATATTGGGGCAGAGCGGAAGTAGGAGAGAGGGGAGAGTGAGAGACGTAGACAGACACAGAGAGAGCGAGATGAAGAGATAACCGTGTGTGTTGAGTCAAGCCGCTTCCGAAAAAGGGCGTCCTCCTCGGCGCTGTTTCTCATGTTTGTCTCCCCGGAGGAAGAGGCGGTCTCAGAGCCAGAGCAGATCCGGTATTAGACCGTGCTCTCTGGGCTCGGCTCGCTCGCTCGCTCGCTCGGTGGAGGTGGAGGCGCTGCTCCAACTCACGGACACGGAGAGACTGAAGTAAGTGAAAGGACGTGAGGAAAACGAGAGGGAAGACGGGAAGGAAACCGGCTGGACGGACGGCGTCGACGAGGAAAGAGGACTACAGCCCGAAAACGGAAGAAAAGTAGACGAAGAAGAAGGAGAAAGAGAAGAAGAAGGGCAAGAAAGAGAAGAAGAAGGAGGAGGAGATGCCCCTGGCTCAGTTAGCGGACCCATGGCAGAAGATGCCGGTGGTGAGGACGACAGCAGAGGTGAGCCAGCACGAACACTCGAGTGTGTACGAACGTCCGGACACACCGTAAAGTCCCTGTCGGGTAACGAGCAGCTGCTCCCATGGAGACGCCAGAACACAAGGGCGCACGTCCTGCCACACTACAGCACACACACACACACACACACACACACACACACACACACACACACACACACACACACACACACACACACACACACACACACACACAGGAGCGTTACTGGGAACTCCACAATTTGTGTTAAAGGTCACCGGAGTCACGATAACACGAAAAGTACAAAGATGTGACTCTGCTCATCAGAGGAGCTGAACACCTGAGTGACCTTCAGGCAGCATCTCCACAGACACTGTAGGAATACGTCACACAATGTCCTTATGAGGTCATGATACATAACAATCAATCTGAGCGCACAAAGCTGCATTATTAATCTACATAAAAGTGTCAGAATAGTAAGGAGCTGAAAGAAACACCTTAAAGTTTCTGTTGGGTCACAGTTGATAACAGCAGCTATGCTTGTGTCTGTCTGATGTGACAGAGGTGCAGCACAAAGTGCGGCCACACCAAGCATAAAAATATGCATTTAGGCTTTAAATAGAAAAGGAAAATGATTCCAGAACAGGTCTGCCAGCTGAGACGCCTGAGAAATCAGCAGGCACACCTGTTGTTGGATTGTTTCGTAGGCTTCGTGCGCCCATGCCTTCCTAATTAAGTTTGAAAGTAAAATTAAAACACGAACGCGGCCGCCACACCTTAGTCCTTATGTTGCAGTTCTGCGTTTTCGGTATCGGCGCATCACCTGCATTGATGCAGTAGCAACGTTTGGGCAGATGTTGTATTACAATGAATATGAGAGCACGTGTGTGCGCTGTATTACTCTGTATGGAAGTATTGTATTTCTAAAAACTGTATCATAAATACAGTAAGTCTAAATATTATTTTAGCAATGCCACAGTCTTGTTGTAGTGGTAACTAGAGTGGATGAAAAGTGCAGGCAGAGCATCTCCATTAGGACAGTATAGTGTGTGTAAACTTTGATTTTAAAAAATGAAGTAGAACAAGAATACATATTACCCTTTATAAGTAATAAAGTGCTGTAATAGGACCCACGGATATAAAAGTAAAGCTCTCTATAAGCACTTAAAGGTGGAGTCAAATTGCAACATTCAAAATGCCATAAAGTGCAGTAATTTTACAATGAGGTCATTCATTAGTACAGGCGATGCAGCTTCTATGGGGACATCAGAGTGACACCCATAATCATATTAATAACCACATGTGTCAAAAGATCATTACTCTGAGCACATCGACGATGAACATGTCGTACCTTCAAGCTCTGTAAAATCTACAACATATGTGCGACAGACGTCTGTGTGGGTGCTGTAGCCATGTTACTGTGTGTGTGTGGGGGGGGTCAGAAAGAGCATAAATGTGACGATAAAGTCATAACTGACTCAGAGACTTAAAATGATGCGCCTCACGCTGACAGTCAGATCAGTGGCAGCGGCAGTCGGTCGTTGGTCTGCTATGGAGAGGACACTCTGAGACTGTGGACTGAGGACCGTGAGATTTCCAAGCACAGCAGCACACTGTCACACATGCAGAAAAGACGTGTGACGCGTCTTCACTCTCACCGTTTGTGAGATTTGTTTGACACTTGTTTTTCAGTTTGGAGTCAAGTTCTATTTATTTTTTCCTTTTGTGCATCGGTACTTTCATACTTGTAATTGGTGCAGTAGAAAGCTTCTGTTCTCTTGTGATATCATGTGCTGTTTTAATCTCCCATGGACCACTGTATGTGCAGAAGCCCTGCAGCTGGTTTGATTTCAAGTGAATCTTGTTAGATTTTTGGGTTTTTTTTGCCGCATAAAGATCTTTGGCTCCTAAAACACAGCTAGAAAGAAAAAAATTAACAGCTCCTGAGTGTGGTTTTTGTTTCCAGTTGTTCCTTCCTATAAGTTTTCAAATCTTGATAAAGAATAGGAGGCGTTGCAACTGCAACCGCATGATTCAGGAAGGGCTTACGCTGCTGTGTGTATCCACTTCCTGTATGAAGTGTCACAAGGGCTGCATGGAGAAATGGGTGTGTGTGTGTGTGTGTGTGTGTGTGTGTGTGTTGCTCGGTAGGCACATTGTGAATAAGCAAACCAGATTCACAATTGACTCCAAACACAAAAATGCTCTGAGTAACTGCAGCCGGCTTCTCTTTTTCTGTCTCGCCTCCAAACAAGCTCATACCTGCTCTCGCTCCCACCTTTTCCCCTCTCTGTCAACCAGACACAAACATGCGCTGCTCAGTAAAAATCAACCCTTGACCCATGCGTAACACCGCTAAGCCTTTTGACGTGCGGCGAAACATCTGATAGCAGAGTGTTTGCTGTCATACCTGCTCTTCTAGGCCACCACAGGACAGAAAAAAACCGAAAACACATTCATAAAGACACAAAGCCGCGAGTGGTGAAGCTGTGGAATGCAGATGAGGTGCTTCTGGAGGATTTTTGGCCTTTAACACACACAGGGAGCATAGTGAGGCTGCAGTCGTCTAGTGAAATACATAAAGATGAGAGTCGATGAAACTGCGCTCTGCAGGCTCAGATGATTTCCTACCACACAAAAGAACGACATAGGCTGGAAAAGGTATCACAGGTTGCCCCACAGCTGCAACCAGGGATTTTTATCATTACTGATAAAATGCTTTCTATGTGAGCATTAATTGTAATATGCTTGAGCGTTCAAATTATTTGTTTTAGCCAAGCAACAGTCATAACAATAATGTATATACATTTATGTTACAGTCTTGACATTATATTTGGTTGGCTTTGCAAAAAAATCTTAAATAATTCATGGATTAATTTTCAGTTGATCACCTGATTAGCTAAAAGATTAATCTATAGCTGCGACAAATGAGTATTTGTATTAGTTATTAATTGTCACGTGAATAAAATGTCATAACATAATGAAAAAATATCTGATTATTATATTTTCTATTTTCATTTGAGCAAGACAATTTTGTTGTAGTTAAGTTTAGGAATCTATATTAGATGGACGCCATAGAATTACAGAACACTATGTTACGTCAGTGTAAAATAAATATGTTCCTCAGTGTTATGATATTGTTACATTTGATTGGATTTGGAAGAAAATGCATTAGGTCAAAATTGTGCAGATATGTTTTAGTGAACATTTGAATTACAGTCAACAAACTTGATTTACCACAAATGTTACGTTTTTATGCTGAAAAATGCGCCTGGGTCAGTTACAATTTCTTAATGAGCTGTTTTCGCCAACCCACCAGACGTGGGAAGTACAAAGATTTCCCACAATGTGACACGAGTACCTGTACGTTCCACCCACGATTCCAACCGGGGTCGTTACCTCCACTTTGATGCATTTGAATGCTCCTAAATTTCACTAAGAAGTCAAATCCAAAGACCCGCCCAGGTCGGTTGGTGGTGCAGATATTGAAAACTGGTTTTACAACGGAGCAGCACTAATGCTTACTCTACTCAGAGTATATAACTTAGTTTTTAACTGTGAATTACATTAATGTGACATGAGCTCAAGTTAGCGTATAATATTCTGTCCGTGTTATACTGAAAGTAGATATCGGAGCCTGTACTTCTTTACTTTTACTTGAGTAAAGAAGAAGTGTAAAGAATCAGCACTTCTGCTTTTCTGCTTTTTAATTTTTTCTACACAGTCGGTACTTCTGTTTCAGTAAAGAGTGTGTTTGCTTTTGCCACATCTGCAACCAACGATGTAAAACTCAAATATATTCTTTATAATATATATATAATATTCCTAAAGACAGTGACAAATAGTTCATCAATCAATCATCAATCCAGCCCTCTGATAAGTGGGAAGTTGTTGAGAAAATGTTGCTGACCATTGCTTTTGAGGTGCTCATTATTTCCTTTTTTAAATATTTGAGATGACTTCCCATTTTTTCTCTATCATTTGTCCCAAACCGTAATTAATTAGCTGTAACGTTACACACGATAAAAGCAGCAAATTCCCAATTTTGAAGTTTGACCTGTGACAGTTTGATTCAGAAATGTCTGAATGAATGATGAGTATATTTGTCGATCAGTTTTTTTCCTCAGTTGACACATTAACTGGCTAATCGTTGTATCTCTAGATCAATCATTTAACCAAAATTAGAATTAATGTTCTAAAAAACACGCATGCTTCAGTGCAGTGAACTTGGCAGGTTAATTAACCGATCAGTTGTTCCTCCAAAGAGCTCAACTAAAGGCTTGTTGGACTCTTCAGCAGTCTGAGCGTGACGAAGAAAGTTGGCATTTTTTCTTTTTTCCCTCCTCGTATTTCCTCAGATGGTGTTTCCTTGACGAGCGGTGTTGAAAGGACGCCAACACAAAAGGGTAGTTTTGTAGTAAAATAACTTTAACTGTGATCTCTTGCTTTGACTGATAAGGTTTATGTGGAGAGGATGAACAAAGCAATTATGAGGCGCATGATACGTGGGAGTGACAGAAGAGAATAAATCGAGTTGGACTGCTCTGCATACTTTTGCACGAGGACATCGGTGACTCGATTCAACAGTAAAACTAAATGTGTGTTTCCTGATGTCGAGTAGATGTGGGGTCTGAAAACCTTCAGCACAATGCAGGGGATCGTTTTGCACCAGCTGATGTGGAGGAAGTGAGAAGTGCTGGTTAAGATGGAAGAGATAGCTGCAGACTGATGTACGAACAATCAGAAAGTTAGATTTTGTAATTAGGTGCAGTTGATTTGTCACACAGCTCTTGCAGGCAGTTGAAGAAGTGCATTTTAAAATCTCGATGCATTTTTAACTTTTCCTCAGCGTTGAAGTGATTAGGTGACAGTCTGTACCTGCACAGGTCCTCTGTTAACTCGGCAGACCGGTTTGGATCAGTCTTGTGGACGCGGATACAAAAACTATGATTTAAAATTGCGTCGGGGCAGCGATGGTGTGGGTGCAGTTTCTTCAGTTCTGTCTGTGGGGATCATGTAGACCTGAGCTGCACTGTCCTGCAGTTCACTCCGACAACAGCCTGACTTCATTCTCCCCATCTTCAGCCCCGTTCCCTCTTCACCTCTGTCCCTGCGTCTTTCCTCCTTTGTCTCACCATTATCCATCGCGCTCGCTGTCTGCCGTCCGTCCATCTCGTCACTTAGCGCTCGCTGCCTCTCTCGCCCTCCTGTGCAGATTTCAGGTTCATTCTCCTGATGCTGCACTTACCAGCAAAGTAAATAATCACCATAATCGGCTTTTATTGTTGTTATTGTTTTTGTCAGGCGGTAGTATCGGTGCTATCAGTGTCTGAATCACAGCTGTTGTTCCAGCAGGGAAGCAGACAGGCTGCTAATCTGCCTTACGTAATGCTAATTCATATCTGTTGTTTTTATTTTTCCCTTTCGGCTGAGCAGACGAGATAAAAGAGATCGGAGTTTGGTTGCCCTGCTGATAGATCTCACACTGTGGCCGTCTGGGGACAGTTTTTTTTCATTCGAACTCCTGTTTGATTGTCCTGTCACAGGGAGATGGAGGGGGACAGTGATGAGAGGCTTTCATAAGAAAAGACGCCTGCTCATTTAGCGGCTTGGTTTACCTCAAAATGAAAAC
This sequence comes from Channa striata, assembly GCA_033026295.1. Classification (NCBI taxonomy): domain Eukaryota; kingdom Metazoa; phylum Chordata; class Actinopteri; order Anabantiformes; family Channidae; genus Channa; species Channa striata. Next base: position 38,119,521 of record CM065169.1, read on the forward strand.
AAACCAAGGATGTGGGCAGTGAATAAAGAATGAATCTTTGTGCAGACCTCGATCTACACGGTGGTCATGAGGCACAGAGCGGCTCTTTTCTCTGTTAAGGTGGAATTTTTTTCTTAAGGCTGGTTCAGTTTGTATCCGCAGTGTTTTATTCACGGTGTGTTTTTGCTTTAATGACGAAGAACCTTTATTGTCGTCAGTAGCATTTCTGTCACTCGAATGCTGTCGTGATTTGCTATGTATTTTCCAAATACTTTTTCGTTAGTATTCAGCTGTCCTCATGCTGTGCGCAGCTCTGGTGTTGCAGTCTGCTTCAAGTATCTGAATATCCTATCACTCCTCCGAGGCCTGATATCCACCCTTATTTCCTGTGTTGATTCCTCCATTCCTCAGTTTTTCCCCATATGCCACCCAATCACCCAAGCAATTTCCCACTATCATTTTGATGCATGCTCGCTGGCAAGTGGCCTAGCTGAACCTAGCTGGAGGTTGGGGTGTAAAAATTGCTGATTAAAATGCGACTTTGCAGCTTGAAAATTGTGTACTGTTGGGCTCTAATGTGCACATCCACACAACCGGGGTGGGACAGCTGGTGCATACAAAGTGAGTGAAATTGCAGCATATATAGGGAGTCTGCACATTGGAAGAGCAGCTCCCTTTTAATCTCAAGCCTGTTTAAAAGCTGCTTTAACTTTGACCTTGCGACAGACCGACATGCACATGCACATGTACCTAGATTTTCACTACACGAGGAGTTGGGGTCAGCCACAAATGCCCCGGTGCTGATACGCATAATTACGTGAACATTCTCATGTAATGTCAACTAAATCAGAACACGATAGATGTTGTAGCTGCATGAGACTCTAAATGTGTATCTAACAAAGTGAACGGTGACTGCATCTTTCACCGCAAACACAGTGTGCCTGAAACAAGCCCATACAGTAATCTGGAGGTATTTTCCACGATCACGCAAGCTGTTGTGCAGGTGAACGTGTCTCAGCCTGCAGCAGTGACGCCGCAGCTCCCTGGCAGATCTCACCGGCAACAGTGGCTGACTACGCTGACCCTGCTGTGTATCAATGTGTGTTTTTAACGTGTGACATCTCTGTGTGTGTGTGTGATTACAGGATGCGCATCACGATGCAGAGGACTCAGTGGGCGAGGACGATTCCATGCCTGCCTGCAACGTAAGTGCCCCTCCCGTTCTGGGTTTAGTGTTAACGTCAGGCTCCAGATTGTGTTTGGTGGTTTCTCTAAGTGTTTCCTGACCTTCAGTGGGCTTCGGTTGTAAACGCAGCCAGTGCCCAGTGTAACGCTCTGACCTCACCGATGGCAGCTGTCTGCCTGTGTGTGTGTGTGTGTGTGTGTGTGTGTGTAAGCTAACCCCAGATTCATGAGTTTGAGTGGCTGCTATTGATGAGTAAACAGCCCCTCCAGTCATTTGTACACACGTGTGACTTTGTGTGTGTGTGTGAGTTTCAGTTACACTCACACAAAGCAGAGCTCTTGTCTTTTTTTGATGATTTATCCGCTGTTTGAGAAGACTGACGCCTACTCCCGCAGGATAATTGCTGGTATGAAAGAGAAGCTCTGTGGCTCATTGTTAAACTCATGAGTCATCTTATCGCTAAAAAGATCCTCCCTCTGATCCCCAGCACTGCTCAATTCCATCATTTATTTGTGAGGTTCGTGTTCCAGGAGTTATTTTTGGCTTATTTACTCTTTAGGTAAACCCTTGTTCAGTCACTTCCTGTGTCCTAGTTTTAGTCCATGATGCCATTAACCATTTTCACTTTATTTTCCAGTTTTAAGGACAAATTTAAAAATAACTATCATACTTTTCTGTATATTCTTTATTATGGGCATCACTGGCAGGGATGCGTTTCTGTAGCCGGCTTCATTTTTGATTTTATTTACTGATTGTGGCTTTCTCCACTTTAAACGTCCGGCGCCCGCAGCGATTGATGTGCTTGCTGCTCGCTGCTCGCTCGTCTCTGTAAAGACTCATCCCTCCATCCCAGGTCTTTACAACCAGCAGTGAACTTTTTGTATTTCATTGGATGACACTTTATTGATCTGAGAGGGAAATACCAATACCTAAATGGAATAAAACATATTAAAATGTAGAAAAGAGGTTAAGCATTCCCTGCAACGAATGTGGGTTTAGAGATTATACGTGTTAAACGTGAATAAACAATAATTTAAAACAACTAAAGAAATACGCTGAACAACAGGGCAGCCTCACACATTAGCATACACATTATTATTACTATTTGATTTGGGCATTTTTCACATTGTTTAAAAAACTAATAATCAAATTAATTGTAATATTTGGATATATGGCTCAGCCCCTAGCTATTTCGCAGAAATGTCTGGAGGAAATTTCATTACATCTGCCACAAGCGTCCATTTAGACTCATGGATGTACCAACAGGCAGCAGCAGGAAGCCACAACTTGACTGGTTCACAGAGGCAAACAACTGCGCTGTGTTCATTTTGATTCATTGTGAAATGGTTTGACAGTATTTGTAAATGCTGAAGGCCAAAATACTTAATTTCACTTCATTTTAACGTTTTCGGTTTTTTTGTTTAACCCAGATCTTTGTAGAGACGTCCCACAGCCAGTTTGGCGTAAGATTCGCAGCTGTGAACACTTGCTCTGTTTACTTTCCGCACTGCCTTTAGTGGATATATGAAATGAACTTTATTGCTTTTCCCTTTTGAACAAACTACAGCTGCTTGGACGTACGATGTGTTAGGATTCAACTGCGGACCTTTAACACTTTTCTGAATACCTTTACCACACTCCGTGTCCTGTTGCCATCAGTCAGAGAGTGGCGTAGGATTACTGAGGTCCTCACTGATCTCTTCTAAATCAAATTTCCAGTTCACTTCAGTGGGAGCCTTTACTGCACGGGATAAAATCTGTCAGAGTGAAACTGGAAATTAAACCTGACCTGATGGATGGAAACTTTGGTTTCACAAATCACAATCAGATGAATTTTGTTTGCTTCATTTCTGTCCAACAGCAAATCTGTAAAGACTTTTATTTCCTTGCCTACAAAAGAGCAGCAGACAGCTCTAGTTTAGTGAAACGAGACTGACTTCATGTTGCCTAACTGATGGACTGTGGGAAAATCGGCTTGACATTTGAATATTAATGGTAACGTTTGCGTCATGCTGACACAGAAAACTAGGATGCAGTGAACTGTGTCTTTTAAACAAGGAGCTTGTTTCTCTAGTCAATTGACCGTGCGCCTTTTCTATTATTAATCTGTTTCAAGTTTCTTTCATACCTTTACTCAGTATTTCTATTTAGAATGTATGTTATCAACCAATACGGTGTGAAGATGCTGAAGATGCTAAATGAGATTCTTCCAATCTGGCAACACAAAATAGTGTTTTGTTTTTTTATGTTGACTAACAAAACATTTGCAAAAATTCTACAATATATATATATATATAAAAAAAGACTTTGTCAGTCTTAAAACAACAAAGTCCTTTTCAAACAACTGATTATGTGCTGGCAGCAGGGCAGCTGCAGGCATCGATTTTTAAATGCAGTGGAGATGGGTTACCGATTGACTGTCTGAGAGGAGCTGAGCACCCATTACCTCAGTCTCCAGGGTCTGCAGCACGCACACACACTCACTCAACCTCTGAGGCAAGAAGCAGACGTAAAAACAGTATGAACGTCATGGTGTGTGTGTGTGTGTGTGCCCCAGGATGAATATATTACAGAGCTGTTAATGAGTGTGTTAGATTGTTCCTCTAACTCTAACTGACTGTGCGTGTGTGTTCGTGCATATCTTTCTGTAGTTTTGTGGACAATTTTGAGCTTTGTTGCATTAGCTTCGGCATTAATCATGACAATGCTGTTAACATTTACATCAAGATGGAAATCAGAGGCTGCTGTTCAGTTGTATTGGGCATCGACAAACCTAATAATTCTACACAACTGGAGAAAAATATGACATTTTGGCTGAGAAATAAGGACGAAGCATTTTTCAAAATATTGTAACTGCTGCAACTAAATAATGTTTTTCATCATCAGATCATTTTTAAAAAATACATTTATTAGTTTTTAGGTCCATTGAACATCAATGAGCAACAGATAATATAAAGAAATGTAGGTGGTGCAGCTATTTGTGTAAATTAACCAACTGCCCAGAGGAAAAGACTTTTTAAAAAAATATTAGTCAAGGAAAATCAGACCTAAAATAAAACATGAACAAAAATATTTTTGGGTTTCAAAATAGTTATCCTATAAAAAATATGACAACCTGGTATTAAACATATTGCTTTCTGTAGGACTAATGATGTATGTCTTTTCCACATTTCCTTTGTGTTGTCGCCGTTTTACATGCAAATGCTCCATCTCAGAAGTCACAAAACACAAAAAACCCACAAAATGAGTATAAATGGAACCTTGAACTAATCTGTTCCGGATTGCAAAAATGTCATCACACCTAAGCCGTACAAGAACAGATACACAGCTCAGCACTCATCCATTCAGTCAGTATCCACACACACACACACACACACACCAAACACATACATCACATCACAGTCACATTCACGTCTGCTGCTCATTGTTGACTCGATAAAACACAGTCATCATGAGTGAGAGGATATGAACGCAAGAATGAAACACGTTCATTTTGCAAACTGAATCCACTGCTCATTGTCACAGGAGCGCGCACACACACACACACACACACACACACACACACACACACACACACACACACACACACCGCTGAGGCCCCCAGCGAGGCAGAAATGTTTTCCAGACAGTGTTAGGAACATCACTGCTCTCTGAGGGACCAACTAACATCTGCTACCATCTGCTGCTGCTCAGCTGTGTGTGTGTGTGTGTGTGTGTGTGTGTGGGTGTGTGTATCGTGTTTGGCCCCAAGATGAGGTCAGTCTGACTTTAGCCTCCACACACACTCACACACACATGCAGCCCATTTATGGGTTTGGGGTTTTGTGTTTGATATGTGGGATTGCCTGTTTCTCCGAGTCTTTCGGGTCTTTCAGTGGCTGGATGGTTTCTTGTATCCAAACTGTATAAAGGTTCCGTGGAAACTGGATGAGTTGTATCTAAAGCAGGATCAGGTAGAACAGAAGACGCCACGCTCTCAAAAGTTGTTCACTTGGAGAAAGTAAAGCTGCTTCATCTCAGACACAGATTTTGTATCCGAAATAAAACGTGCTCCAAACTGAGGCTGAGCATTAGTGGTGTCAGAGGAGGAGCTGAAGTGTGTGAAAGCACCTCCACCCCAAAGTGGTTTGGAGATTGCTCCATCATTTATTTACTGGTATCTTTGGGAACATATTTGAAATTACTTTCTTGATGATTCAGTTACATCTGACAAACACCGTGTTGAGTTATGCACATCTCAGATTTTTCTGACAAATGGCATGTTTTTTTTTTTTATATCGTGAATATAAAGTTAAGTAAAGTTCGTCTTATCAGTTCGACTGTGGACCAATGAGACGCTGTATATTTGAAACCTCATAGCATTGAAAATCACACGCTGAATCTAGTGGTTTTCTCCTCCTTTAAACTTTGAATGTGTGCTAAAAACGGCAGGGCCCTTATTTTTGTGTTTTTTTTCTCTTTAGCAATGTTGTTCCTGTCTAACTTCTATCTACTATCTTTTTGAGAAGAACAAGTATTTTTCCCCCTCAGGCCCTGGGAAAGTTTGAAAGCTAAATAACAAATCAGTTGAAGAAAAAAAGGTATTTGCACATTAAATGATAGAAGTATTCATTAGGAGCCATCCTGGACATACAGACCAAGTGTTTGTAACAAACACACGTTTCTGAGACTCTTTCTTCCCTTCTTTGCTGGAAAATAAAGGAAGTAAGAAACACTGGGAAAATAATGATAACGGGCATCTGCCTACTGTAAAACTGTGCACGAAGCAGCCGGAGGTTCGGCTCCGTTGTGCTGTGGCCGACAAATCTGATATAACATAAGCAGTAAATACTAAAACACACATAACAGGCCGCAGCTGCAAAGCCGCAGCCTCTGATTCCTGACATAATACCAAAGGAAGACTCAACTATTCATTGTTCGCAAGAAAAGGGCCTTTATGGTAAATGCTGAAATGTAATGGATTTATTAGTGAAGTCATTTTTCAGACTTTAGAAATCACGGTCTCCTCTGGGCGTGTGTGTGTTGGCTGTGTACGTAGCGCTTGCTGGCAGATGGTGTTTAATCTTCTTCGGCCATCTGGACTGACTTTCTCTGGCGTCTTTTAAACGCCCACACACACACACACACACACACACACACACACTCAAAAACACATGGCACTGACTCTACGCTCTTATTCAACACGCTCAGGTGAGCGTGTGTGTGAGCATGCGCATCTGCAAGGTATCAGATAGATGAGACATTCCTCGGAAACAGCTAATCCCTTTATATGGTCACAACTTCTGAGCTAGGAACAGGAATCTCTGTTATTCTGCGTGTGTTTGCCTGTGTGTGTGTGTGCGCCTGTCTAGACAAACAAAAGGGCAGAAAAACCCGAGTCCTCTGTTTGGGACATTGTGTTAGTTGCTATTTTGTACTAGGAGCTATTTTAGTGTTTGGGTTTGGCACTCAGTGGTTATTTGTCTGCATCTGTGGTCATCATTGTGTATGTGTTTGTGTGTGTGTGTGTGTGTGTGTGTGTGTGTGTGTGTGCACGAATGCCAGGGAAAGAGGGAGGAAGTGTGTGCACTCAGGCCTGAACACCTAAAATGGAAACCACCTCTTCACCCACGCAGGCCAGAGTGGATATTGATGGTTGCAGAGAGCGAGGGAAAGAGGAAATATTGATTGATAGGAAGAGGCATAAAGCGAGGGAGGGAACGTGTGTGTGTTTGTGTGTGTTTCGGTGGTTGTGTATTTTAGAAAGAAGAGGCACATAATAAAGGAGCTCGAGGAAGAAGAGGACAAATATTTGTGTCCTCCCAGTTCAGTTTCTGTCAGGATCAGTCGCTGCATTCCTCAGTGGTAATAAGTGTGTGTGTTTTGGTGTGTGTGCGTGTGTCCCTGTTGTGAATGAGGCATTGTGGATTTTGCCATTGTGAGGTCACGGGGTGATGATGTAATCTGTGTAGCTCGGCGCCGGTTTTCCTGAACACAGCTCTCTCTCTCCAGGAACAATCGCAGAGCAACAACTCGCTGACATGCAGCCCTGTGCAGATTTAGTGACGGTGCTTTCAAAGACGACACCCTTAGTCGTTTTTAAATTTCATTTCACCGTTTAACAAGGTATTTGGCAGAAACCATCTTCAAACCCGCCACAGTTCCTCTATTCTGCGTCCGTGTTTCTTCACCACATCATCAAACCGTTGCAGCACTATGAAGTGACCCTAATCTCAACACCGTGCTCTGTGACACCAAACTGCAACTGCAAATATTGTTTGTTGGAAACGTTATCAGTGGATGATGTGTTGATGTGTGTTCAAACGGGGTGTTTGTGGCCGCAGTTTGGTTAACGCCATCTTCAGGGAACAACTTCACAGAATATGTTATAGGAAGACGTCTTACTCTGTTGTCTTTGTAGCGGACACGTAGTTATTGTCAGGATGTTGATCCACCAATAACTGGATCTTCCAGATCCGGGTGTGTTTGTACCTCAGTTACTTCAAATATTCGTGCACTCAGCAGATCTCCACTAAACCAGTAGTGTGACTTCTGAAACCAACTGGCTGCACCAGTTAGGATTTAGGTTGTGAATATTCACTCGGCCACTTATTTTTTGGTTTTTTATCTGTTCATGAAATTGACATTATCTTAAGATCTGTTCTCATCTGACATTAGTTTTTTTGTTTTGTTTTTTTTTTTGATGAAAAGAAACAAAACGGGGAAAACCCTCCCAGGGAGATCACCCACACCTAAAGCGAAGCTTAGTTTCTTTTTACAAAGTGTAACTCGGACTAACGTAGGTCTGATTAAAGCCGGTGTTCCCTGCCACGAGGCACAGGTAATATCGGAGTCCTTTCATTTTTTGCATCTGCCGCCAGGTTGTTTTCAGCAGAGAGGAACACAGCACACCCAGACAACACGGACTGTGGTGATGACAGACTGATTAGCTCATGCGCAGTCTGCCTAGAATATTTTAGAATCTGCATCCTGTTGTTTTGGGCTCAACACGCAGTGACGAGGGCCGATGCAGCACATTCCGTGCAGAGGTTAACTCTTCGTCCGCCAGCCTCATTGTTTGCTGTAGTACAATTTGGAAGCTGTTCTTTGCACAGTTAAACGTTAGGACGTTACAAACGTGTCTGTCCGCCGGACCAGTGGGGACTGACGGGGAGTTTCCCTGTACGCTCACGGAGAGGAGGAAGCAGCAGATGACAGAGACTCCTCCCCCTACTTGAGCGCCTCTCTGACCTCACCTGGAATGTAACACAAACGCACAAATCCGACATTTCCTTTCCACCCTCCTCCACCAAGTCTGTGTTTTCTCACAATCCCACACATCCACCTTTTTATCTGCGGTTTCACAGCGACCCTCCTCTTTTCCTTTTCTGTCCTTCTCCTTTTTAAATACCTCTCCTTTGTCTTTCCATTTCCTCTGCCCTTCTCTCCCAAGGCCTTTCATTTTTGTTTCTTTTCCCTCCTTCCCACAACTCTGTCCTCTTCTTTCTTTCGTTTTCTGTCTTTTGATTAATTTACCTTCCCTCCTCACCTCTCCTCTTTCTTTTTCTTTTTTGCTACTTTCTTTTCTCATTGGTCTTTGTCTAACCCCGTCTTCTTTCCGTTCATTTCTCTTCTTTCTCCCCCCAGTCATCTCCTTCTCGGTCCTCTCCTTTCAACACCACTCCCGTTTTTATTCTGCAGGTATTATTTGTTTGATTGGTCCTCCCCTGCTGATGGTGTCAACTCCGTTTCTGTGTCTTGTGTTGATTAGAGCGATGATACTTTTACAGACCTGTGGGAAATCACAGTATTACAGCCTAGACGACCTCCACTCATAAATAACATATGGTACATTTATTATACAATGCAGCACACAAACACTAGACTTTTAAAGTTTGTCATATCAACTCTTTCTTCCCCGTTCCTGCAGTGACACACGGCAAGTTGTGTGTAGCTGGCAGGGGGCCTCCAAGGACAGATGTGTGCCTTCCTGTGCAGATGTTGTTGCCAGGGAAACAATGACAGGACATGCTTAAACGACAAACAGCTGGAGGGTTTTCCTGTGTGTGTGTTTTGAGTGTGTGTGTCCCTTGGCGCAGCGCACTGAAACAGGGTCATCAGTTAATCAGTTTAAGCGACGCAGAGATGTGTGAGAAGCGAGATAAAGACGAAAGCAGGTACAACACACAGACACGGAACAGACTGCTACTACAGACTGCGGTTTGCTGCCTGTCTCCATTTATATTCTTGTGATTCCCACATTCTGATTGTGTTTGTGAGGGTGTGCGTGTTTCAGGTCTAGCGTGGTGCTGTGAGTGGACAGGGACATGCAACTTTGCATTGGCAACAGAGTAAAATAACCTCTGAACTCTCAGCTTTTATGACATTTAAAGTAAATTAGTGCTGCTGTACATGTGTTTGGAGAAACTCCTAATGAAAGAAAACTAGTGTTGTACAATTTCACTGATCACGATTTGGTGTTTCTCCAGGAGAATTGTATAGATGAGGTGTTAAGACATTCAGATCCTGACTGTTACTAGAAGCCTAATTAAGGAACAGATGACAATGTCTGTTTCCAGTTCATCAGGTTCGCCTCGCTAAAACGGGGTCAGTCTCACCCAACAGCTCTGCAAGAAGCCATTCTTAATTATTATATTCATTTGTTTGTTTCAATGCATTTTTAATTCCATGGACATTTCACGTCAATCCACACTCCTGTAAATGTGCCAGTGTTGGCAAAGAGGTACATTTCAAACGGCTGCTCTCAGACAAATCAGCCTTGAAAGCAACGAGAAAACGCAACATGTATGACGAGATCAGACACGAAGCAAGAACAAAACACAAAGCCTGGTGTGGATGCGTGGAAGAGAGGTGCTGGTTCGGCTGCGGGCTCACGTCTGCGCTTCTACTGCATCTCAGTCTATTAGCGTTTGAACAGCGACGCAGTTTATAGCTCAGGTCTGTACGACACTACAGGGGATTTACAATGAAACGCTCCAGATGTGCTGCAAGTGCAGACTGTCCGCTTCCACTCAGGGATGGGCTCACAAATGCCGTGTGGACTTTGTGGGAATTAAAGCCATTTTAATATGTGCACCCGTAATTCTGTGCTCAAAAGTGTTTAGCCGAAGTGCCGCAGGTGTTTTATTCCCTCTGCGGTTTATTTACAGATACTTGGACAAATGAGGCATTTGCATTTGAATATTCTAATGTCTGATTTGTGAAATCAAAGAGCAGCCGCCATATGTGCTGGATCCCAATCATACTTTTAACGAGTTGATATAAGTTACAACTGTGATCGTGCTCATACATGTTTATGAAGAAATGGATATGATTTCCGTGGGAACCAGGTTGTGAAATAGTTTGACATGTGCAGGGCAGCGATGGCTCGCACTCTCACATGTTGCATATTTTTTGTTTGTGTGTCGTAATGAAGAGGCTTGATTGGCAACAGACGAAGCCCTTAGATTTCCTCTAATGAGCGGTGGGGGGAGGGAGGGAGGGGGGGTGGAATCGAATGAGGAGCGAAGCACAGAATAACGGGGGGGTCACAGACAGTGCTTCTACTGTCCGACAGATCATAGCGATGTGTATGTGTTATGGATAGATTGCCATGGTAACCTGGTTGACATGGTGACAAAGTCAAAGCAAACCCCCCGTACGAGTGTGTGTGTGTGTGTGTGTTTTGTTGCTCGTTCTTTCGTTTTCAGGCTTCGTTTTCTCTTTTTTCTTTCTTTCCCTCTCTCTCTCTCTCTCTCTCTCTCGCTCTCGCTCTCTCTCTTTTTTTGTTCTTTCTATTTGTCTCTCTTTCTTTCTTTTCTTTCTGTCCCTCGCTCTCCCTCTCTCTGTGTGAACATGAGGATAAAGGACATTACATTCTTTTAGGAGCATCACAATGTCACATTTTGGAACTTGAAACTGTCCAGTTTGGCTGGAAATAAATTTGTTTTCTTTTCAGTGACCAATGAATTGTTGCTGATCTTATGTTAACTTTGATCTGAGAATGTATTTTTCAGTTTAGTTTAATAAAGTTCTATCTTATCTTATGTGCAGCCTTAGTAATGAGCCACCACAAATTACAAGCTTTTACGGTAACATACACTCACATGCTAAATTACATTTTCAGTCGATGTTAAGCGTGCGCTGTAAATCCTGGTGTTGGTGTGATGTAGTTTTACGGGATGTTGTGCGTGCGCACGGTTCCTGGCTCACTTCAGACTGCTGGAAAAGAGCATTTGTAACAGCATTTGTTGAAATGTCTCAGCCAAGCATTTTGAATAAAGACACACAATACACACAATCGAGCTGCCAGACACTGAATGCGAGTGAAGGTAATTTATTGTGGGTTTCAGTTTCTGCATAGGGACAAAAGCCGTCCTCCTCGAGTGTTTCAGCTGTCTCCGCTGTGTCAGTTATGTAATGCTGGTGGAACTACTGCGTTCTGTGTCCTGTCATTTATTTGTCCCGAGCTCACTGGTAGAAAACCGTCGTAGAATCGGACGCTCTGTCATTGGAAACTGCATGTCTTACCAAAACACACACAGGTTGCGACGTAGAGGACAAACAACAGATATTTCCTAACATCCTTTTCACGTTTGGCATTGTCAGAAAGGTTTTTTCTGACCAAACTTCCAACTTTACTACGTTCTGTCTCCTGAATCCACTCCGTCTAGTTCACACTGTGCAGCCTTTGGAGGATCAGTTAACAGCAGAGTGAGGGAGAGGACACACACACACACACACACACCGTCATCTTATGCTGCTGAGACTGTGTGAGTCTGTCTCTGTCTGTGTGTGTGTGTGTGTGTGTGTGTGTGTGTGTGTGTGTGTGTGTGTGCAGAGCAGTGATTGAGGATTTTGTCTTGCCAGCTCCTGAATTAATGATGATGTCCTCCCTCTGCTCGTCCTCATGTATTCTTAATGCTCTCTCACTCTGTACTATAAAGTTCGACCTCGACTGTAAATCATATCCACCTCTCTCTTTCATCAGATGCCCTCCTACATCTTCTCCCTTCCACATGTTACTGATTTCATCTGTCTGCAGTTGTTTTTATATAATCTTTTTTCCTCACCCATGTTTACATCTTTTTATACATTTTTGCAAGTATTTTGATTTGTCTGGTAAATAATCTTATGGAATATGCAAACATTCCTGCAGGTTATACGATCCAGTTCCCAGAAAATGTGCCCTGTAGCCTCAGGACGATGTATTTATTGTACTTCCAGCCTTTCAACACTGAATTTTACACACAGGATTTTATTGTAGTTTATAGTCTGTTCCCAAAAACACGTACAGTACAATAAGTTAATAAACCAATAAATAGAGAGCATTTTTATTATAATCTGATTCGTAGAGAGCAGCTGGCTGTCAGACTCGAGTCTCACATCGTGACGTCCTTCTACCTTCTGTAAATGCAGTTTGAGTTGCTGTAGGTGGAGCTCTTCTCTTCTCCACCATTACACAGGCCGAGGACCCAGCTCCAAAATGTGTAAGAGCTCAGTAGCAACTAATATCTGTTTTAATTATCCATATGTGGGCCCACTGTTTTTGTCTATAACATTATGATAACATGTGGAAAAAATGTTCTTTGATGATGTATGTAGAAATTAATTACATTCTTTGAGCGTGTTGGATGGATTTGTGACAAACACAAGTTGTACAATATAATCAGTCAGTTTATTAGGTACACTCAGCATAGAGATAATAATGTTCAGTAACTGATTTAATGTTATTAAAATGAGCGTGAGACAGACACTCTCAGCCCAACCTGATAAAAAGTGTCATATTTCAACTGTGACACTGGCTTCCGTCTTTCAAAATAAATGATCCCATAAAAAAGTGGTAAATCACAGCGTGCTGAAACGAGACAGTCCCACCTTGAACCCTGGTTCTTACTACCCTGTGGTAGGTAAAGAATTCCCTCAAAATCCTTTTTTTTTTTTAGAGCTATTACCATTCTCAGTTCCTGCAGTGCAGACACACGACATATGGGGAACTTCCTCCATCAGTTTGAAGAACTACGACAAAGTTCCTCCGGTTCGAAAGTGCCATTGATGTAAATGGGAAGAGAAAAACAGTTGAAACTGTTAGAATTCACAAATTGTGAGAAGCCTAACCCTGCCGGCCTGACGTCCATGCTTTAAAAATGCAGCAGACAATAATCAGTGCAGCTGTAGTGATCTCATAAATAGATTTTTTTATTTCTTGTGTTGAAAGTGCTTTAGTACATTTCAGTGTGTTTGGATCTGTCCGATGATTTTAAACAGTTTTGGAGCTTTTGTGGCTTCGTCTCTTTTATGTCTGTGTTATTTGATCCTTGATCAAGGCCAATGCAAATGCAATTTATACCTCTAACCTGATGAGTCCAAAGTGTGTGTGTGTGTGTGTGTGTGTGTGTGTGTTGTCTATCCGGCCTGTTAATTTTATTGCGTAACAGGCTTAGGAGGGGCAGATTGTCTGGAATGGAATCCCGTTCAGTCGATCCATGAAAGCTGCTGCCATGGAAAAGTTTTCCACACAGACACACAAAGACGTTCAAAGACACACAACATATTGACATGTGAGGCGTTCAGCCGATGCTCTGTCAGCACTTAGACCTACACGGGAACAAATGTAATAAACAGTATCTAAGAACTATGCATGTTAACAAACCAAGTTTCATGTGAAATGCTGCTTTTCTCGGATTCTCTCTCTTGTCATCAAACCCGTAACACAGTTACACGTAAGCCTCTGCAGTACGTCCGACTGTATAATTTTAAAATGACAGAGGTTGTGTATTCCTAAGCCTTTGTTGAGCACCAACAAATGACATGCACCAATCTTCCTTTCTAATATCAAGTCTGTTCTGGATCTGTTTCATCTTTTTTTTCTTACATTTTGGTGTTTGTCCGTTGATTGATGGCAACAATCAAATATCTGCACGCTGCACTAAGAGCGTCCAGCATGTTACGTTACAGCACGGCTTGGAGCAAAGATCTTCAGCAGACGTGGGTCAACTTGGGTCTTGATGTTTGGCTTTAGAAGACAGGAAATTCCAAAAAAGTGTTTTGCAACTAGACAAATTTGGCCTTTTTGCAGAACAACGGAACTGTGATTATAAAATATCTGTAAAAGTTGATAATGACGCAGATTGTTGATGAGAACCAGTGACTTATACATACGAGGCCTCGTCCACATTATACAGTGACTGCGTGGGGATTATACATCCGATTCTTCCGTTAGTCCATTAGTTTTTTCTTTTTTCTAAATGTCTAGACACACATACGCACACACTCACGAACAATAGGCATGTGAATTGTTGTGGTATTACCGAAGTTGCACCTGCATCTATTTTTATTGCGTGATTTAATAAGGGCTATGCAAGTGACGCAGGAAATGAAGCATCACTTTTCACCCATTTCCTCCCTGCTCCTCGCACACAGACACACACTCGCACAGTGGCACTTGTTATACGTTGCCGTAATAAACTCGTTCGCTGCCGAGCACCTTTTCAAGCCAAGCACACTGATTCATTTCCCAGCCTAAGGTGGCTGTGAGTCGAGCCTCCTTCTCTTAATTGCTTGTAAAAACAGACTCCATTGTTTTAATGGCCCATGCCAACACTTTATTGAGTTAATTGAATATTAATCTGCATATTATTTTCTTGATAGTTCAATCATTTTAGTCAATGAAATGCCCACTGTCACTTGCCAGAGTCAAAACTGAACTTCCACAACCAAACAAACTTAAACTCACTATACGCTTGTATTCATTATAACATAAGAAAAGCAGAAGGTTTTCACAATTAAGAATCTGAAATGAGCTTATGTTTGGGATTTTTTGCTTGGAAAAACGGGTGACTACTCTTGAAATAATAAAAAAATATATATATAAATTGCTGTTTACTGCCAGTCTATGAATATTTGTGGTGGTTTCCTCAGTTGAAGGCACATAAGTGATTCATATCAGACAGAAGAACTCGACAACAAGCCGACAATAAAACACACATGATAAACAGATGTTGTCAGCAGTTTTCAGTTCGTCCAGCAGTCACAGAGCAAAGCACAGTAGTTTAGGGTGGTGGATGCGTCCGTCTGATGAATATACTTGCAGTATTCTCCCTTTTTATTGCTCTGCGTTTGATCCTCAGCTGATAAACTCTCTCCTAACTTCACCAGCTGCTCTCTGACATTGTCTGTCCTCCGTTTGCTACATAGCAGCTAGTGGAAAGTGGAATTTATAGCCTCAGTATCATTCAAATAATGATTCTGAGATTATTTGACAACACTTTCCATCCTATCAAAGCTACACCATGCACGTTGTAATATGAAGAGAATGTATATTTAAAAAGTTAGATATTGTAGCTTTAGTCTCACATTATTAGCCAGCTGCGGTTTTCTTCATGTTTTTTTTCTTTTATCCTTTGGGATTTTCCAGACAAACAACAACACAACTGCAATAAAAATAAAATGGGCGTCCTCAAAAATGTGCACCACCCACAGGGAGCAAAAACAATAATACATATACGCCAGGCACTATTGGTACAGGCAGCCATGCAAGCAACATGCAAAACAAGTAACAAGTTACATAAGTTACAGTAAGCATAACCGTTTTATGACACGCAGAACAGAAATAAACAGTAAAGAGTCGGAGAAATATGACGTCTTTGCCAATTATTAAATCATGCTGCATGGGTTTCTATTGAGAGAGTCTCCAAATATTCAAAGTGGAGATGGTCATCGGAAGGCAGTGCACAACATGAACGATGAGCGCGTGCGTCCGATTTGATGCTCTCTGTTTTCTGCTAGAACACTGTAACGTCCTGCCTGTCTCTTCTCATGACCACGATTAATGGACATTTGTCTATTTCCCAAGGTCGTCTCGGTTACCCCATCATAACTTAGATCTTCCCCGCATATTGCGACGCATAAAGAACAGAACATGGTTTGATCAACAGTTTGCTTTCGTCCTGCGTGTTTGATTAATTGGTGAAATTCCCTGTACATGTGACTGTGAGAGTGTGTGTATGTCTGAGATGGACTGTACCCTGGCTCTTGCTCAGTCAATGGGATAAGCGGTGGGATGATGGATGGATTTTGTTAAATTGTGTTATCATACATCAAGACACGAGGCATAGAGCACGTGGAGAAAATGTACCTCACAATAAAAAGATGACAGCTCTTCTACACGTAGCAGCAGTGATAAAAACAATTATCCCTAAAAACACGCTGCTCTGTGTTTTCTGACCAGTCCCGCTTCTTTCCCCTCACTGGTGTGTGTGGAAACCACTGCACACTCTGGGAAGGTGACAACAGGTGGAGGTAATCCAAGAAATGTCAAACGTCCTGTCGACAGTCTACACCAGCATTGTGCACATTGTGTTTGTGAATGGAGAAGTTGGGGGTTGTGACAGGTGGGGGGGGTTTGCCCGGGCAGTTTGTGAGTCCACATTGTGTCTGTGTTGGCCTGTCGTAGTGTGTGTGTTTTTTGGATCATTTCCGTTTCTGTGCATTGATAATTGGCTGGAAATCTTCTTCGAGATATTTCAAAAATTGCAGATACTTTTAAGTAAAAATTAATTTGGCTGTAAGGTCAGTCCTCAAAGGCAAACCTAAAGCATTTCAGGGACGTGTGTGTGTGTGTGTGTGTGTGAACAGCAAGCTCCCACGTTTGTAGGAGAGTGGAAAAAGGCAGAGAATTAATACATGAATCTTATTTTGCAATGAATTCATGTTCACACACTCATGTTACAAATTACCTGATATTTCTGTCTGGGATTAACATGCTAAATGTCATTTTGCAAATCCTGAGTGAGCGTGTGTGAACAGAGGAGTGGGAGTTTTTTCCCCTCGTGGTATTTAGTCATTGGTCAGTGAGTTATGTGAGCGTGGAGTAAGCGGGGATCTCCATGACACCTGGTGGAAACACTGGGTGGAAGGTTACAGCTGGACAAGTGGGGGGAGATCCCACTTCTCATCCTAATTTGGGTTTGTCCCCCCTCCCTGCCCTTCCCTTCCTTTGGGTATCCCCTTAATCTGACTCACACTCGGTTGCTTGTCCCAGTCCATAAGATTCCCAGTTACAGTGCTGCTCCATTCTTCTCTGTTGGTTGTTCGCGATGACACGCTGTGCGGCCGAGGCCAAGCCGGCGTGCGTGCGTGCCGTCGCCGCCCTTGTCCGAGCACTGAGGAATCGACTGAAGTCACTGCGATGCCGTCTGCTGCTGTCCAGCTCGGATGCCAACTGCCAGCAGCCGGCCCAGACCTTTGGCAGTGGGCAAAGGGAGCGACTAATGCTGCTAAACAGGAAACAGACGGGGGACGTTTTAAGCTGTTGCGGACCAGCACACCTCAGCAGGGCTGTGAGTAGTCCTGGGTCTGCGATAGGATCTTTGGTTCAGTTTTTTCACTGGTGGCCTTGTTCTACAGGTTAGAGCGTAAACATCAGTCCATTTATGAATGAGTGCCCATCAGGTAGTTGTCTTTATAGAATTATTGACTTAATAAGAAGCTGCAAAACACACTAAGACATTTTTAAGATTCTGGTTGTTAATTTCCGTTCAAATAAAATGCTGCTTTGTGCGCCTGGGTAACAGCAGCAAATGACGGCACATAGCATATTTCGTATTTCAAGCAAAAAAGTTGTTACAAATGGTAGTTTTAAGAAGTTTGGTTAAATGTGAGTGGAATTCAGTTGATGCGCTGCTGGAGGTCGTCTTATATCGCACTGCGTGTTCTGACACCAGGTACCGACAGCGGTCTCCCGCTCCAGATTGTTGAAGTGTTTGAGCTGGAGCTCAGGTCACTGAGGCGCTGGGTGTTTTTGTTTGTGGAATCAGCTGATGGTGCGGTGACATTTGAAAAACTGAACAGCGCACAGGCAGGACTGAGCCCTTTCTAACATTTGTCTTTGTGTGTGTGCGAGGGTGTAGGTGGGTGGGTTTTAGCAGCGAGGGCTGTTGGGGAGTCATGTTACTCTCATCCTCTCTAACACTGACGTGTCCTAATATCAGCTTTGTGCTGAATTAATCAGAGGCTGCTGCATTGGAAGTTTGTGTCCTTTCAATTTATTCTTTCCACATTAACACCAGTAATTATTTGTCAGAAAATTAGGGAAAATGTTGTTAAAAAGGCAATTTTATGATGAAAACGAATGGTAGTTTAGGCATCAAATGTGTGTATTTCTAAATGTAAAAAGTAACCCGGGTCGACCCTGTTCATTGTTCATGTGACTTGACTTCAGACTGACTTGACTCTAGATTGTGAACAGGTTTGTTCAGATTTTCATAAAAAAAACGTAGTCAGCTTTTAATTATGTTGGTGACTCAATACAGTTTTTGTGGTTGAAAAATCAGGGTATCTATAGAAGATTGAACAGTTACCGCCACTTGTTGCACTTTAATCTCCGTCTGTAGCCTCGCTTTGTACTGGGACAATCTTAGATTAACCTAATAATGACTAATTACGGAGCCCGTGGCTGAGTCCTCTTACACAAGCCTGTGTTCAGCAGTTTTTATCGTGCATATTAACCAAACCTCCCTGCAGCCAGATGCACACTGACTGCTTTCGATTTTGCCATCTGACCAGAGGTTTAAAAACGTGTGCAGAGTTTGTTAATGTAATCAGATTACTGTAATACGGCCCCTGAGGAGGTTTCTTGCATCTACGTGTGCAAAACAGGATGATTGGATCATACTGATTCATTCCGCTCATGAGGCGTCTTAATTAAATCTGATGGTGGACAAACAAGGTGAAGTGTCGCAGGCGGCTCTGCTGTGTTAGTGGCTGCTCAGCAGCTGATCGGGTCTCACTTCACAAACACACTCAGGTCAGGTGTCCTGAAGTCAAGCCGTTAGTTTGAATTCCCAGTGAAATAAAGAAGGAGACATTTATCATCTATTCACCATTCTATGCAAAGAGCATGTAATTACAGTTTTTTAAAATAAATATTTCGACACATACAAGGATGCAGTGCAGCAGTAAAATATATGATAAAAGATTTTGCTGAAACAAATATAATAATGAACAGGAGAAAGTTTTGCTAAAAGCAACAAAATGAAAAGAAAACGGTGAACAAAGCGTAGTGTTTGTAATGAGATCTGAGGCAGAGAGGCGCAGACGACATGGACGGACCGAGTCTACAGAGGAGCGTGGGGGTAAAAACATCTCAGGTGAAGCTGCAGTTCCTGTAGATGTTGTAAATATAGAACGTGCTTAAAATAATCCTTTAGAAACATGAGAATAACTGTAGCTGTAGTTCAGCTTTACATTTGTCGTCGTCACTAAAGCGCCGACACTGTATCCGTCTGTATGCTGATGATATATAATTGTACACTTTCATTATTTGAACTCCGTGACCATACAGCCAGGATAGCTGACTTTCATTTCAACCACAAACCTCATCCATCACGCGTCTCTGAAAGTATGACGTGATCAGTAGTGAACCTAGGAGTTTCTTTTTCATCTTCGAGAACGAGCCTGGGAGCTGATTTATTTTATTACTCACCAGGTTTTTTTTGTTTACGACCAGTCCAGACTTGCACAAGAGCTGCTGATTCTGACTTGCATCTTAAATCGACGGCTTCCTACGGGTGATTTCACACTGCTCGCACCTGAGTTTGTGCTCTTTGTGCTGTGGACACTGTGCTCACTTCCTTGCATGAGCGTGTGAGACACCCAAATGTACCTCACCGTTGGCCGGTTAGCGAGGTTGCAGGCTGTTTGTGTGCCTGTCGTCTGGATTTGGATGAAAATAAATGTGAACAGTAACAGGCTGCAGAAGCAGGTCAAATGTGGCTGTGGGGTGGACATGCAGGTGTATGTAGAACTGTGTGTGTGTGTGTGTGTGTGTGTGTGTGTGTGTGTGCGTGCATATCAGTGCACAGGTGCAGGACTTGCAGTTTTATTCTTGTGATTAAGAGGTGCTACATGAGCATCCTGTTGCTTGGGCTCTGATCCTCCATCTGTGTGCTGACTCACACACACACACACACACACACAGTCTTACAAACAGCATATATTTAAAATGTCAACACTCCTAAACTCTTCAGCATTTCAAACATCTCTCAGCCTATTTTTACAGTCATCGGTGTCCAAACTCCGGTTTTGCTCACTTAGCAGCTGCCTGTGGGTCTCTGCAGAGGCTTCATCTGCACTTAGCTCAGTCTGGATGGGCAATCGCATTTACATATTTTATGCCATTTTTAATTGCATGCAGTGTAAATTGCACGTTTGTGTCCATATGTGTGTCTGAAAGCAGGTGGAGCATCTTGTGTAACATTACTTTAGCTGACACATTGATTGAGATAGTCATGAATCATGACTTTGTTAAAGAAATAGACCAAATCCTTTAATTACGACATCTGCAGAATAATAGATAAAGAACACAGCAGATCATTTCAGCTCCACCTGAGAATTTGTTGTGCTATCAGAAAAATTCTTGCTTGCTTGATTTTTACATGACATGTATTATTTCATAGTGGGAAATTCATACTTTTAGTAAAGTATGTGAATACTTCTTCCACCTTTGCACATGTGGCTACACCTCACTCTCACACCAAGAAATTTCCACGAGACAAAGAGAGAATAATAAGAGAGTGAGAGAGGTGCAAACCAAGAGAGAGGTGAGAATAGTTCAAAAAAGACATTAAAAAAAGTGAGAAAGTGGGAGGGAACGAGGGAGGAGAGGAACTCGCTGATGGAAAGGGAGGCAGACACCGAGTTAGAGAGGCAGAGGAAGAGGAAGAAGTGTCAAGGACGAGCAGAAGCCAGCTTCATCCTGTCGCCACACGGTCGACGCACAGGAGCATGTTGGCGCCACACACCCTCAGCTGCAGTCGGGACTACAAGACCCACGATGCACTGGGACAGCCGCTAGCCAACAGCTGGGAATCGCAGGTATGATGAAAGGAGCAGCAGGACGGGCAAGAGATGGCAAGAAAAAGAGGAGTGGACAGGCCGAAATAGAATAGGGAGAAAGATGGGGGCGCGGAGGAGAGGATGTAGACAGGTGGGAATCCAGGCTGGATGTGTTTACCTGTTTGCCCGCTTGGTTCAGGGCATCGATATCCTCTGAGTACACACAGCAGGAGAAAGAGGATGAGCTGCAGAAAGAGTTTGAAGGAGGGATGGCGTCTGTGAGCACAGACTCACACAGTGTGGAACCATTAGTCATTCAGCTGCATCGGGAAGCAGGTACCGGGGGCGGCTCCATGACAACTCCGTGAGTGTGTGTGTGTGTCCCACGAGTGTGTCGGCCCTGTTCAAGTGTCTGTCATAGTTTCCCGCAGTGTGAATTTCGAACGTTTAGGAACCCTGCTCAACCTGTCGCCCGAGTTATTAGGATGCGAGGACGTCTGGATGAAAGGGGGGAAAATCCACTTCAGACACGATAAGATCGCAGTCTGCTCGTTACCTGAACTCTACCTGAACCAGCAAATGTCCTGAACGGGGAAGGAGGGACGTATGCCGATGCCGTAAAACCACGTCACATGAATTACAATGCTTGCATTCAGAATACTACTGCATCCTCAATTACACGAGGTTTTACTCCGGGTCTTTGAAAGTAAGCAAAATGATAATCAATAATGCAAATGCTATGCAAAGAGCTTCTGAAACGACAGAGGGGGAATCCCAGGTTGGATTCAAAAAGAAAGTATATATAAAAAAATAAAAACGAGTTATTGCTGGATAAAATATCATATCGCTCAATGTTTATAACGGTTTTTAAAAATGAGATTATTTATGTAGTTAAGCACATTTGGTCTATAACACATAAAGTGTGTAAAGTAAAATTTCCCCCGTGACTCACACAATTGACATTTGTGTTTGTAAATCCTGACCTTGGTGGCCTGACCGGGGTTGGTGTTGAGGCTCAGACCTCGACCTCATCCAGCACCTCCGGGTTGAACTGGACCACCAGCCGTGATCCAGACCTCCACAGGCCTCACTGATGCTCTTGTTCCTACAAGGGAAACCGAGACGTGGACGCTGTTAGAGCAGCAGGTCTGAATCCAAATTGGCCTCAAGCGTGATGTTTGGGCTTCCTCGTAATTCGTCATCTTCTCTGGTCCCGTGTGTTGTACACACACTCTGTGCTCCGTTTGTTCTCGCTGCTGTTTCCTTTGTCAACACTAAGTGAAACGGTGAGCGAGTGTGAGATAAGGGAAGATAACTTCCTCATGCAGCCACGGTAACTTTTCACAAACATGAAAGTATGGTTGGAGAATGTTGATACGGTCTTCTGTCACAGGATATGTCTGTTTTCTCGAATGATGATCCTGTGAATGATTGTAAGAGGCTTATAGATTATAGAAGTCTAAACCACTGCGTTATACATGACAAGTCTCGGACGTGTACGTCTGATATAAGATTGACATATTTTCTGTAGGTGATCATTATGTAATTACTTCTGCATGGTTTTCTTCTTTCTAAAATAATAATATTACACGTCTTTTACCTACACTAATTCAAAGTAGCTCTACGAGAACTGTGAGAAAAGCTAGAGATGCTTTGCAACTGTCCTTCAAGAACACGCTGTTGCCAACTTCTAACTATGGACCATCTGAGTATGACCAGTATTAAATGTGCCACGTAGCTGCAACTGCTGATTATTTTCCTTGTTGAATAATTATTTATTCAGTGGTTGATGATGAAATAGCCGTTAAAAACCTCAACTTTAAACTTTTCATCAGGTCTACAAATAAAAAGAAGCATGTGTAACTTCATATAACTACTGTATCACTTTTGAAAATGTAAAACTGCAAAATGTTTGAGATATTTGACGAAGAAGTGACTGAAACATCACAATTGATGAGTTAAAACAACATTTTCTCTCTATTAACGAATCCGTTATCTGAGTGACATTTCACCGATTGTGTGTTTTATACAGGACGATGTTCCGATCAAGGAAATAAACATCACTCACCATGTGAAGGAGGGATGTGAGAAGGCCGACCCACGGCAGTTCGAACTGCGTAAAGTCCTGGGACAGGGCTCCTTCGGCAAGGTGTGTGTTTCTGTACCTGTTGGTGCCTCAAGTGTCTGTGAGTGTGAGTTTAACTTTCACTCGAGTCCCCCGTTAAGCTTCCCTCCTGCCGCTGTTTGAGAGCCGTTGTCATGGAGACACCAGGACGAGGACCCTTCACACTCCCGCTCAGTACCATCGTCTTTATGAATGAACAATTAGCCTCTCTCCTGGGCTCAGTGTGTGTGTGTCTGTTTCTGTCCATATACATAAGTGTGTGACCTCAGCAGACGGGCTAACCCAAACACACTCACTCTCTCTCACACACACACACACACACACACACACACACACACACACACACACACACACGCAAACAGCTGCACACACTGAGTGAGCACGTACAGTGATATTTGCTCCTTCTGAATTCCATTCATTTTTCACCGTGCGTCTTTGTTTTTGTGCGTGTAGGTGTTTCTGGTGAGGAAGATGACGGGAACAGATGCCGGTCAGCTGTACGCCATGAAGGTTCTGAAGAAAGCCACACTCAAAGGTAGGAACAGGTGCGTCTCTACAAAGTAAAAGTCCTCGGACATGGGTAAATCTGATGCTTTTCCTCAAATTAAAATTCACATTTTGGAGAAACAGTTTTTGGTTGGGTTGCAGAAAGGTCACCAATCATTTTCTCATCCTAAACATTAAGTCTGAATTTCATAAATGATGGTGAGACAGGAGCAAAAAGAGATGTTATGTTGAAGGGTCGGTCTGTGTTTTACTTCAGAGCTGGGCTCCACAGCGCAACATATTGTGTGTGTCCCCTGAATTTAGAGGCTGAACAGATGTGCTGAATATTAATGGCACAGTAACGGTGACGGAGACAAAGATTGTTTGTGAAAGCTGATGCTTCACTCCGTTAAAATGCTGCACGACATCAGCTGAACCGTACTGTCGCCTGGTTCCAGAAAATCCATCAGCGTGATCTGTCATCAGTCTACAAGATCCTGTGTCTCGTATCATATGAATAATTTAGGCTAATACATTTTATATTTCAAGCAGAACGTCCAGTGTTTGAATCCGTAGGTATTCCTATTAATTCATTAAGGTTCAAAACTGAAAATTCCCCGTAATAAATTACTCATCAGAGAAAACAAGAAAACATTTTGACTTTTAACAACAGCTTTGTCGGTGCTGGACTCATCCTGAACACAGCCACTTTGTTCCCAATAGATTTATGTAGAAACTGTGAATCTGTCTGTAACAGCTCATCTGCTCGCTGAGTAAAACAGCAGATAATATGGTAATAAGGCATTAAAAGTCGCCCATAAACTATTGTTTTGTGTTTATACTTAAGTTCCCTGCGTCATATTCTGGTGTCTTGTCTGAAATGTTCTGAACACTGCACAAATTAACAACTTCCAAAAAACGTGCATTAAGCACGAATGAAGCAGAAGACGGTTGCTTTAAGCGGTTGAACTTTACTGTTGAAAATTACAGATATTTAAGTGCATATTCATAAATTGCAGGTCATTTTTTAACAAGTAACACTGAATTTATGTGGAATAGCCATGTGAGACTTTTTATTATTCAAAACCAGTTTGGCAGAACACATCCAGCTTCATCAAGCAATATAGTGAGCTAAAGTTCATTTGTTTGGTCAGAGTTGGTTGGAGTCTGAGAGAGGAAGGTTCAAGCCAGGACTGTGTGATGCTGAAGGAGATGGAGGCGGGCTTAGTTTAACGGATGCAGCGCTGAATAAACGCAGAGCTCACAATCATTCCGTGGCTGTTTTTATGTTCACAGATGATACGTCATTCAGAAATCACCTTCATACGTCAGGCGTCAACTGTCAGAAAAGTGGTTATTCTACAGTGTGTTTATTGTTGGGGTCTCAGTGGGGGCGGAGTCCTACTGGAATTCACTACATTAAGAGGTGGTTCTAATGTTTTGGCCTCCCTGTGTAAAATTAATATTTACCTTTGTGACAGTTTCAACTTAAAATGTGGGAAATTCTAACCTGGTAAAAGTAGAATTTGTTTCCTGGCCGCTGCGTTGGGTTGTTAGACTGACGGGTGGACTTCATCGAGCGGCCAGTGACCTGACCTTCTCCTTCATTAGAACTGATGTTTCCGTGGCCATCACACGTTCGCCGCGGTGCTCGACTGTGGGGATGGGGGGGGTCTTTTTGTGGGGTCCTGTTTTTGATGTAACGGGGCCCCCGTCTGCCGAGCCGTGGAACTTTTTGTGCTCGAAGGCTGATACAGACTGACGGTGAAGTTTGATAACTTGCACCTCCTGCACCATGAAAATCAGCTGACGCGTCACAAAGATTGTTCTTGTGACTGAAGTCGTCTGCATTAGTTCCCAGAGTTCTTCAGGCAGTCTGCTCTGTTTGAAGAGGAATTTTACACCTAACACGAGGCCTAATGGAGACACAACGAGCTGACGAGGTTTAGTGGGAGAGGAGGAGGAGGAGACTGTCTCCATCAAGTGATGCTCAGCCACCATCTGCTGGATGAAACAATACGTGCTCCTTCATCTTTGTTCTCGCTTTTCTGACTTTCTCTCTGTGCGATTGTCTTATCGCTTTGTCTATTCATTTTCTTCAATTTCCCTGTGATTGGATTATTATTTTGCTTTCATTTTGGAGAAACTCCAGAAAGAATAAAAAATGAAGAAGCAAAACCATTTTGTTTTGGGCTTTTCAGTAAGAGTCTGGCGTTTATCCTTTCTGGGTGTGTGTTTTTCCAGTGCGTGACCGGGTCAGGACAAAGATGGAGAGAGACATCCTGGTGGAGGTCAACCATCCCTTTATCGTCAAACTGCACTACGGTGGGTCAAACTACAACACCCCTCCCTGATGACTCACTAAGGCCACACCAGCCAATCGGAGCTCATTGCTCCTTTTTAAGCAGGCGACCAACCTGCCAAGCGAAATGTTCAGCGAGGACAGAAACTCTCAGATCGTATCTTAATTCGTTTCCTTCCTTCCTGCAGCATTTCAGACCGAGGGGAAGCTGTACTTGATCTTGGATTTTCTCCGAGGAGGAGATCTCTTCACGCGTCTCTCCAAGGAGGTAACACCTGTTTCTGTTTAACTGTGTGGGGAAAAAATGCTGAAAATATCTGAATGAGGAGAATTTCAAACCCAAAAAAACACAAAAAACCACTTTCAGCAAAGAAAGGAACTAATCTACATTAAAGAGTAATGAATCACCTCTGAGTGAACGTTTCACGGAACCGTGAGGTGATGAGTGCACTGCTTCACCGGACATTGGTCACCGTCACCGGTCTGAAACAGCACTCGATGAAGAATCCTCCTCGACGAGTGAGCGACAGTTGTGCTGTGGGCGTGGAGCAGTTTGCCACTCGAAGCCCCAGCAGCAATAACCACATCAAATAAAATGAGGTTGTATTCATGCGGCCCAGTTTGCCAAACCGAAACTTTGCCTCAAGAGGTTTTTACAGTTGAACACCCCCGTCCTCTGTAGGACCCCCTACATCAAAATACACACAAAATGACTCACGAGAACGTCACATATATTTTAGTACTTCTGTGGGTGTTTTTATTCTTTAGCTGATATTTTTTTCAAAGAAAAGGTGTGGTCCGTTTTGGTTGTGTTATTGGTTGTCTGATTTCATTATTATTATTTTTCTCAACTTTTCTGCTCCATTCTTGGGTCACATTCTGGCCATTTTGGCCCAACTGAGTCTTACTGAACTATTAAAAAAGAACTGTTAACACTAACAGCACATGGAGACCCAGGGGCCACATGAGCTGTCCATCCCAGTTATTAGTTATCAGCCATCAGCTATTAGTCATTTTAAAATTATGATAAAAATGCTACACGACCAACCAGCCAAGCACAAATCATTCATGTCCCCCTTGACCTGCACTGCTGGAGGCTTTTCAGTGACTCTGGGTCACAGACACCTTTTACAGGAGGTCTGCACTTTAAGATTCACTGGGTTTTAGGACAAATATGTACTAAAACTGTCTTTTTAAAGCTATATACATGATATATGAGTAATGGCAATCTATCTGCAGAAGAGGCTCAGAGAATTTACAACAGCGATAATGCTGATAATACGAAAGATTTTAATAACACTCTGTGTGTTGTAGGTGATGTTCACGGAGGAGGATGTGAAGTTTTATTTGGCTGAACTCGCTCTGGCTCTTGATCACCTCCACGGCCTCGGCATAATTTACAGGGACCTCAAGCCTGAGAAGTAGGCACACACACACACACACACACACACACACACACACACACACGTCATGGTGCATTAGAAATGTTTGCCTGCGGACTGTAAAAAAGCCTTTCTCTTATTTCAGCATCCTGCTGGATGAGGAAGGACACATCAAGCTGACTGGTGTGTAATATGACACCGTTTTTCAGTGTTTCTGTCTCGGCGTGCTCCTGGTGCTCGCCACGGAAACCAGCCTTCGTATGTTTGGTTACACCTGCTCTCATTGCTGACTCAGGCCAGCATAACTCTATCTCTGATTTGTGTCTGTGTTCAGACTTTGGCCTGAGTAAGGAGTCGATAGACCACGAGAACAAAGCCTACTCCTTCTGTGGGACGGTGGAGTACATGGCTCCTGAGGTGGTGAACAGGCGAGGACACACACACAGCGCTGACTGGTGGTCGTACGGCGTGCTCATGGTGAGGCGAAGCTGATCAGGCTGCGCAAAGACAAAGAAAAAGTTGTCTTGGGGAGTTTTTGGGGCCAGGTTGCGATGATAGTTGGAGCCTCTTGTTGATTCTATTCCTGTTTTCTTATTAGTGAAGAGCAAACATTGACTTCAGTGCTCGTTGGGACTAGGTCAACATTAGAGGAGGAAGAGGTGAATTAATCTGACTTCCTCTGTAACTCGTTGTTATGGACACGAGAGTTCTGAACTTGCCTCAGAATTGTCACCTTTTCAGCATTACAGTTATGTAATAATAGGTGTGTACATTCATGCGTAGAGAACATCTGTAGGCCAGTGATGCAAACTGAATGTAAACCAGCCTAAACATGGGCTCAGAGGGGACTGGTGGCCACCTGTAGCTGCACTGGAGCAGGTCGTTTGACGAGCTTTCATAGGTTCTTTGTCTCCTGATCTCACATTAACTGGCTGCTTTTTAGATTGAAAGAAACTCTTAGTGGTAATTCTGCATCTCCTCCTTTTAGTCCTTCTGTGTCTCTGATTTCATTTCGCTTTTGTTTGTGCTTCTTGAAACGGAATGGTTTCTTTTGTCCTCAGTTTGTGTGCAGTCATGCTCATTTGTGCTTCCGTGTGATTGTTTGCATCGTTTCTTAGTGTCTCCTCGCAGTCGTTTGACCACGTGCTCCTTTACACGGACGCTCAGGGCACATTTCTTTACATAAGTTTAATGACTTAAAGGTATCATGATACACACAGAGGACACACATGGGTGGATGAGGCCACACTTAGTACTCAAAGAGAAATATATATTTACCCTATAAGCAATCACACTAAAAGGGTTAACACCCTTATGTTTGGGTTCACGCTACACACACGAGTTCTTTTTTGCGATCAAAGAGTTGAGTAGAGTGGTCGGGTCTGTGGACAGTCTGCTTGCTGAAGGAGTGCACACTAAATAATATGTTTTGTGCAGACTTGTGATTCTGTACGAGAGCCGTAAAAATGTCCCGAGTGCTGATGTGGTGTTCTCATTTTCTTTAGTTTGAGATGCTGACGGGAACGCTGCCATTCCAAGGCAAAGACCGGAAGGAGACGATGACCATGATTCTCAAGTAAGACACTTTATACTGTCCCGTAAGGTCCTATCCAGTCGCCACCTAGCAGCTTTAATTACAGCTCACTGTACATCCGAGAAGAGAGAAAGTGAGAGAGACTGAGCAAGTGAAGGGTTTAAATTAGAGCAGAAGTGCAGCACTCAGGACGAAGAGGAGGAGGAGGAGGAGGAGGAGAGATGAGGGGAATGGACTAAAGTGTGCTGATAGCTAATTAAAACCGAGAGAGAAGAGATGGAGGAGGTGAAAGAAGATTAGGAGGGAGGAGAGGAGACGACGTCTAATCAGGTTAGAGAACAAAACTAAAAGAAATCACAGGAAATGTTAACCCCCTCCTGTTTCCTCTGCCGTCTTTGGTTCACTCTTGATGTCTGTTAGTAGAAAAATGCTGAGCCGACTGTTTGCAGAATGCTGAGTGTTTCCTGTGTGTCTGTTACATATCATCTAGTCTTTCACATTCAGAACTTTGAGTTTGGATATACAATATAGGGAATTTGAGAACAGCTGTATTTGTTCTGTCCCTTTAAGAAAAACCTCTGTATTTGTTTTCGCAGAGCCAAGTTGGGAATGCCACAGTTTTTGAGTTCAGAAGCTCAGAGTCTCCTCAGGAACCTTTTCAAACGTAACCCAGCCAACAGATTAGGTAAATCTTTAAGGGGGAGGTGTGGGGGAGCTTTAACCTTTTTTTATGGATGAATCTTTCTTAATGATTAATTGTTGTTTGCTTTGTGGAATATTAGAAAACGGGGAAATTGTGCGAAACAAGTAACAAGTAACACGTTCACAGTGTTTGTTTGTCCAACTATATTTTTGAAATAGGCTCAGGAAAAAAAACCTAATCCGTAAATTTGAGAGCGTGAATAATTTGGCATTTTTGTATTTACAGAAAATGACCAAAACTACACAGAAGTTGTGAATTAATATTCTGTCAGTTAACTGATGAAGTAACAACGCCTGTTATTAATAAGCTCTTCATACCTGTGTGCTTGTAAAAAGTCTCATTTTTGTAAACTAGCTATTAGCCGTAACTGGCAGGTGAATTTAAAGTTTTAAAAAAGTAAAGAATTTTCTTCTAGAACATAGTAGAGTCACGCAGTGACCCTGTCGTCTGCTGGTCGTCCTGGGCCGCTGATGTCGTTTGTCTTTAGGAGCAGGACCCGACGGCGTGGAGGAGATCAAGAGGCATTGGTTCTTCAGCACCATCGACTGGAATGTTGGTGTCTCACAAGCGCAGATCCACAAACCAGCTCCAATATAAGAATGATTCACATCTCCTTTGTTTTTCTCTTTCTGACTCTAACATGTTTCCTCTTCCTGCAGAAACTGTTCCGCAGAGAGATCCACCCTCCTTTCAGACCGGCTGCAGGACGACCTGACGACACTTTCTATTTTGATCCAGAGTTCACAGCTAAAACACCCAAAGGTACAGACTGTCACTCTGCCTCACCTCCTCCTCCTCCTCCTCGTCCTCTTCATCTTCATCTTCACACACTGCTGAGCTGAACCGCATTCTCAGCTACATCTGCTTCCATTGAGCAGCACAGATTCACATCTGTTTGTGTGTGTGTCTCAGACTCTCCGGGGGTACCTCCAAGTGCCAACGCCCACCAGCTGTTCAGAGGGTTCAGTTTTGTGGCAATAACAGAGGAGGAAACACAACCACAACCTAATACCATTGTGCAGGTACAAACACACACTGTGAGGCAAAGTAACGTGAATATTTTAGTTTAACAAAGAACTGCAGCATGAAAACAGAGACGGGCTGAGCGTCGCCTAATGAAAAGGAGAAATTAGCATCTGATTCCTGTGTGAAATGGGGCTTTTCACGTTTGCCGTAGTGTCGATGGCGTGTACGTCATCTTTTCCGCAGACAGTGTAGCTGAGGTGCCTATAAAAAGGTCCACGGTGGGAGGGTTCCTCTGAAGCCGACATTAAACAGGGCTTTCTCACCTGCAACCACCAACACCTTCAGGTTACACTGTGTTTCTGCAAACCTCCAGGATCTGCTCGCATATATGCAGAGACCAATGTCAGGTATCCTCAACATGTTGAACTTCCTACTTTCTCCCTAATGTCTGGATTTGTGAGTGACTGCAAATCTGTGCTCACTTGTACTGACCTTCAGATGGACTAGAGTGCAGTTCATTTCTCCTTCTGTTTGGGTTTGAAAATGTTCTAACAAAAACAGGCGTAAAACCACGTCCTCTTCCTTTCGGAGGCAGAAATAAGAGTGAGAAAGTGTCAGGTAGCTGCAAAATGTACAAGATATTCAACTGAACTTTAAAATCGGAGCGTGCTGTGTTTGTACCGGGGTGTGACATCAGCAGCCGTGTTGTGGGGGCACCGGCGCAGAAACAGCACTTTCACAAAAGTGCGGCTGATCCTAATTACTGCATGTTCTGAAAATTGCTTCAGTCATAAAAATATGTCTGTTGTTTGTTCATTAGATACAGTTTCAGGAGGTGGAGTAGAAACTAAATATGATCCTGACATTTCTGCTACTTCATCACAGTTCCTGAGTATTTCTGCTGAGTTACCCTGATGTTATTAGCTGATTTGGAGTCAGTAAACCTGCTGCATATGTTTGGACTGTGGGAGGAAACTGGAATCACACACAGGGAAAGGCCATAACTGGCAGGGGGATTTACCTGGGAGGCAGCAGCGCTAACCGCTCCACCACCGTTACAGCCTGTGACAATGCTGCCCCACAGAGGCAGAGTGCAGCAACTACACAAGCAGTGACTTTGGGAACGTTGGGATTGAGGTTTGCATTTTATGACAGCCGCTGTGTGTTCTCCCTGCGGAATGTGAATAAATCCATGAAACTACAGTGTGCAATGTCACAGCTCAGACTCACAAAGGAAACAGGCGACACCAGCAAGGCGGACGCATGAACGCGTCACACTCCTGACATGAGCAGTGGGTCTGTTGGCGACCTTTGTCCCCTCCGGACAGGTGTGAACTTTAATGCTGAGTGCTTCACCCAACATTAGTTTAACTGTTGTTCAGCTTCTACTGTTCAAGTACTGTTTCACATGTTTGATAAGAAGAGACAAAGTGTCTTAACATAAAACTGTATTACTCATTAAATACACGCACACAAAAAAAAGCAGGTGAAGAGTAAATGATTTTTCTATATGACTATTGCATTAATACATTATGTTGTAGGACAATTAATACTAGTACTTTAATTTTTGTAGCATGTGCTTTTCACATGTGTTGTACGCGGCTCAGCCACAGTCATAGTAGGAATAAATGTCTTTGTTTGTGTCTTTGCATGCAGCAGCTGCACAAAAGCATGTCCCAGTTCACAGACGCCTACGAGATCAAAGAGGACATCGGCGTCGGCTCCTACTCCATCTGCAAACGCTGCGTACACAAAGCGTCGGGCATGGTGTACGCCGTCAAGGTAAAGGTCCACGCAAACGCTCTGCAGCGCCACCACGCCTGCCTCCGGCCGCGTCCAACGCTGTTTGTCCTCGTTACAGATCATCAACAAGGCCAAGAGAGACCCGACGGAGGAGGTGGAGATCCTGCTGAGATACGGAAAGCACCCCAACATCATCACCCTCAAGGATGTGAGTCATAATGAGGGAAATGGAACTGAGACGCTGGTTCGAAGTGAAGGCCCCCTCCCAAGGCGGCAGCTTAGTCTGAAATTAGATTTACACACTGTGCGATTTTCTCACCAAAAGGTCAACACACAGATATCAGACACAAAAATAATCTTCCTGTTTAAGTCTAATGGTTTCACTCGAGTTTCACCCTCCAGTGGAGTTAAAATCATCCTCCTCCTGTGTTAAAGTGTCCTTACCTCATCACGTCCGGTCGCAAACGATCATCTTTATTACATTCACACGCTGCCTCAGTTTGTTTGGATTCTTTTTTTAAATAAAATAAAGTGATTCAGCTCTTTGTCTAATGATAAGAAAGGAAAAATTAGTCGAGTTTAAGTTGAAAGAATGTCAGTTTTGTGCTTCTTCTCTTGCATAGCATCGGTTTTAGTTGTTTTTACCTGATCCCAGACAGTGTGTGTGCACAAAAACATGCAGGAGTTAGTTTAACTAATGAACCATCAGTGGATGTCAGGAATCGAAGGCATTAAAACTTTGGCCGTATTTTTATGAATATGCTTTTTAATGTTAGTTTTCCAATGTTTTGTGTTAGCGGTTACCTGACTGCATGTTGGCGTCAGGTTAAATTCAGGTTACAGTTCTGTGCCACTGATAGAACTAATATCCATCACGTCACATCAGCCAACACTTTCTTCAGCCTTGAAGCTGATTCATTAGATTAGATCATCTCAAGTCTGAGTCACTCACACGTGGGCTGTGTTATTTCCGTGTCGTAGGTGTATGACGACGGCCGGTCGGTGTACCTGGTGACGGAGCTGATGAAAGGAGGCGAGCTGCTCGACAAGATCCTCAGACAGAAGTTTTTCTCGGAGAGAGAGGCCAGCGCTGTTCTGTACACCATCACAAAGACTGTGGAGTACCTGCACGGACAGGGGGTACGTCCCCGCGTCGGCTGTCATATGTTCATAAAGGCAAAGCACAAAAAAGTGATGAGGGGCCAAGATGATGTTCGGATTTCTGTGGACACAAGATAATAAGATAAATGAGACGATAATGAGAAGCTCTTCCTTGTTGTGACGCAGCTTCATCTTATGTGGCTCAAAAAGAAACTGATTCTTTGAGCTTCATTGGATTTCCAAGTGTACAAGGGGGAGAAACTAAATAAATAGAAATGTATATATTTTGTGAAAAATGGATTTACAATGTTCATATTTTAATGAATGAATAGACTCTGGGAATGGTGATATGTTTTAAATGTCTGCTTTCTAACACATAGACACAGGAAATAAATAGTTTGTGCAGTTGATTTAGGTTGAGAAGATTGTTTATATTGTATAAATATTATAATTTAGTCATGTTCTAAACACCAAGGCAGTAAAATAACTAAACCAGCACATGAGACTTAACTTTTCCATTGGTGTTTGCAGGTTGTGCACAGAGACCTGAAGCCCAGTAACATCCTCTACGTGGACGAGAGCGGGAACGCCGAGTCCATCAGGATCTGCGACTTCGGGTTCGCCAAACAGCTGAGAGCAGAGAACGGCCTGCTCATGACTCCGTGCTACACCGCCAACTTTGTTGCGCCAGAGGTACGTCACGCTTCAGGCCTCACGTTTGCTCCGCTGCTGGAGTTGGTGTCTGTCAGAGCCGTCGTGCAGTTTCATTTTCCCCGTGGTAACGTCGCGCTGTCGTTGGGTGTTTCTGGCAGGTGTTGAAGAAGCAGGGTTATGACGCCGCCTGTGACATCTGGAGTCTTGGAGTCCTGCTCTACACAATGCTAACGGGGTTAGTCTGAGCACATTAAAGGTTCACTGCAGACAACTTTAAACATCAGGACATCAAATATGACCTGCCTTCAAAATACATCGTGTGAAAACACTGTAGAGTTAATTGGAATAAGTACATAGGCAGATTTTTCTTTATGATAATATGAATGGTAGGACAAATATTGTTCTCATGTGTCTGTCAGTGCACAACATCCAAGATTCAGGTGCATGATAATATTAACGAACCTCTTTATTCTTAGTCTGTCTTTCATCTCATCCTTCTCTCCGTCCATCTACAGCTTCACTCCGTTTGCCAACGGCCCAGAGGACACGCCCGAGGAGATTCTGGCTCGTATCAGCAGCGGGAAGTTCTCCCTCAGTGGAGGATATTGGAACTCGGTCTCTGCTGAAGCTAAGGTTGTGGACACGCACAAACAAACGCTCCTTTAAGTTGTCGATGAGTTGTTGAAACGTTCAAATTAATCAGGTAGAACAAAAACGATGAGGATAATGAAATATTCCTGCTGTCATCCTGCCAACACTGTGGTCCCGGATAGAGTACAGTATTATGAGTTAACAAGTACATTTGGAAATTCATGTGTGTGACCTCTGACCCCTCAGGACCTGGTGTCCAAGATGCTGCATGTCGACCCCCACAAACGGCTGACTGCAGGTCAGGTCCTCAGACACCCGTGGGTGCTGTACAGAGACCAGCTGCCCAAATACACACTCAACAGACAAGATGCACCCCACCTGGCCAAGGTGAGACACACACTCACACACACTCACACACACTCACACACACTCACACACACTCACACACACTCACACACACACACACTCACACACACTCACACACACTCTCCCTGAAGTGGAAATCTCGTTTACACATGAGAAGGTTTGTACTTTCATCCTGTTGCAGCAGAAAGAAAGTGTCAGAAAATAAACTCGATCACTAAGTTTTTGCAGCATTTCTCTGTAAAGTTAGAAAGAGGCAAGTACCTGAATGTCGCCGATACGTCTTCTTGTAGTCAGTCAGGAAAGTAGCGGCGTTGCTGCAACATCAGCGTGTATCACGTGTATAAATACGATAAATATTTAGTACAGAAGGCAGCGGTGGACTGCAGCGTTACACGTGATTAAGTCACTGCGACACAACAACTCATCCAAATAGTTTGTTTGGTTAAATTATCGTCCACTAACCGTCTGTCTTCGCCCTCCAGGGTGCGATGGCGGCCACCTACTCGGCCCTGAGCAGGAACGTCCCCCCAGTCCTGGAGCCGGTGGGCTGCTCCACTCTGGCCCAGCGAAGAGGTGTGAAGAAGATCACCTCCACCGCTCTGTGACCTTAACCCCCACCCCCACCCCCACCTTTCCCTCTCAACTCTGACCTCAATCTGACCTCCGCCGGACTCCTCCTCCCGTCCCTCTCCCCCAGTTCAGTCCGGCAGGACAGACTACTGATGGACCTGGGAACTGCTAACGCCAAATAGGAGCACAGAGATCACCGCTGCGCCCCCCCCCCTTCCTAACAGCCTCTCCTGTTGGATCTCTTCTGCTGTCTCACTGTAGACTCTCAGCTTTAACGTCCTGATCAACAGCTGGACCGAGCTGTAACGAAACCTGTAAACTTCTTCTCCTGCTGCGGGGGCAGAGTCCCCCTGTGGCATTTCTGCTTTGGACAATCAGCGCTGCCTCGTAGACCAAGACACGGGGCACGCATCAGGATAATGAAAGTACTTTATTTATTTACTCCAGATGGGGAAATCTCGAGTATAGGAACGGGGAAATCTAATGTATGCATTTAAAGACCTAGGATCATCGCCATTGCTCTGGCGGTTTGGTTCTGCGTAGCTGTAGATCCTGCATTTTAACCTCAAGTAGCCTCTAAGGTGACGCCGTCTGCAGAAAAGGACACAGGGCATGAATAAGCGTGAGGGGCCTCACTGAGCAGAGCAGCCCCCGCCTCTAAACGTTGACGTACGTGTTTTAGATTCACAGCAGAAGTCGGAGAGCAAGGGTCTGTGGACGAAACACGTGTCACAGAAGCTGAGTTTCGTTTGGGAAAGTAAGTTTTGAGGCACAGTCCAGACACGCCCAGTATTTTACCTTCGTGCTGCAAAAGACTGAAGAAGCAACACGTCCCTGATTCAGCACCAGTGTTGTCCCTGATGCTCAGGGTCTCTGGAATCAGCCGTGATGTGACACTCTGCGTTTAACACCGTTGCTCTCACGCAGGGTCAGATTAATCTTCTGCCAGGATCCACCCCCACCTCACACAGCAGTGTGTTATCTCCCCAGAAGCCAAATGGTTATTATTGTGATTATCAGCTGATCGTGTTCCTGATTGTTCAGCTCATAAATCAATCAGAAACCGCAGAAACATCATCCAATAAAAAGATAAAGAAGCGTGCACGTTGGAGAACACATATGCTTTTGTTAAAAAAACAAAACAACTAATGTCTATGTACAAATCAGTTAATCAGCAAATTGTTGCAGCTCTAATAGCAGTTGGTTAACAGAAAATAATTTGGCAATTTCTTTAATTTATTGTAAAAGTGACTAATTTCATGTTTTGTTTCCCTTTATCTTTTAAAAAATATCTTTGCCTTTTGGACCATTGGTCTGACAAAAATAACATTTTTTACCTTAAATCATTAAAAATGATTAAGAGCATAATTGTCAGGCTAAAAAATATTTAAAAATGAAGAGCTGGAGGTCGGAAACCACAAATCAGCAGACTGACTGAATCAGTACCGGTCCACCTCTACCGATCAGAACGAACTCCAGCTGTCGGCACCGTGTGGTTCTCGCATGTTCTGTATAAACATGAGGAAGACTGAGCTGCACAGATCGTTCTGCATAACCACCAGGGTGGAAACAGGAAACAGTATTTAGGTCTAAAAATCAACTGAGCACACAAACAAAGCCGAGTTTTACACTTCACAGCTGCACAAGTCCCAGTTTGCTGCAGCAGGACGACCGAATTGTCTCCAAAATGATCAAATTCAGCAAACGAATGCGACTCGCAGGTTTTCTTCAGTGTTACAAAAGCTTTTTGTCGTCTGGAATCTAACTCCACACCTGTGGACCAAACCTAGGTCTTGGACTTGGAGTGTAAAAGCAGTCAGGACACCACTCTAATTACTGGAGGCCCGACCCGTCTGAACTTTAATCCCCCTTCAGTTGATGGTTACAGCATCATTTTGAAAAGTGAAAATATTCTTAGTGTTTTGGACAAATGAAAATGATCTTAACAAAGTTTAAAATGTCTTTCGGGCTGAAAAAACAGGAAAAAACGGTTTGCAATAAATGAACCCGACACCTCGAGGCTTCAGGGGCTGCGACAGTAGCTTTAAGTGGAGGAGACGGGCGAGAAAGAACACGGGGCGAAGTGAGGCACATGTGGACACCTGGCACCCAGTGACCCGGTTAAAGAGAAGCTGAGGACAAAGTGAATGTGTGTGTGTGAACTTTGACCTTCTGCACAAGCTGCCTGATCACCTGTGTGTGTGTGTGTGTGTGTGTGTGTGCGGCCGACGGGGGGCTGAACTGTAAATACAAACGCGTAGAGCAACTCAGGTTTCTGTGAATCAAGACAACGCGTTCCTCTACGTCCAGGAGGAGACGAATAAGCACACAGGCATTTAAACCATGAGACCCAGCTGATCCCAAACCTCGACCGATGCGTCCTGTGTTCGTGGGGGGGTGTTCTGTGATCCACGGCGTTGAATGACCAGCTGTCAGGTTGTGCAGGGAGTCGCGGCGTCCATCGGCTGAGCCCTTTAAAAAACATTCCAGCTGCGTTCAGGCGTTTGCTGCCGTTTTGGCGTTAGAGGAAGTGGTTGAGCGTCTTCAAGTTTCCTGTGGGGTTTTTGATTTCTTTTTCACCTTCCTGTTCTGAGTCTGATGCTGTTTGTCTGCTCGTGGGCTCGGATGGATTATAACCCCCCACCTCTTCAGATACACTAAACAAGGATAAATGAAGGCATCGTGTCCGTGTGTGACGGCTTTAGTCTCTCTGGTCCTTTTTCTCTTTTCCCTCCTTTGTCAGTGAAATCCTTGTTTGTCTCAGGGATAATTTATTGTCTGTTTTAGGTCGTGCCGCGTCATTTTGTGCCTTTTCGGTAGTTTTCTCGTCCTGGGTTCGTGTTGTCTCGGTTAGGTTGCCATGTGTCCACTTTTAATTGTTCATTTTTTAACCGTCTTATAGTTATTTTGTCTTTCTCGTTTTGGTTGTCGTGTTCTTTCTCTTTGGCCATTTTCTCTTCTGTCATCGTTTTGTGTCAATTTTGGTCATTTTTCAAATTTTTTTAGGAATCATTTTTATGTCAAGTTTAATTTTATAGCTTTTCCAGGGCGGTCGTATCGTTTATGATCATTTTGTGAGTCATTCTTTCCTGTAGGTCTCTCTTTGGTTCTGCTTTGTCTCTCCTTTGTCATTTTGCATCTTTTTACTCCGACTCTGTGACTTTCAGCCAGAAACATTGCTTTGCTTCGGCATCTCCGGCCCCTCAGCCTGTGCCCAGTTTCTGTAATTCGTCCCTGCCTTTGGGCAACACTGTGCACACTCCTGCTGCGTTGCTGTATATTGTGGAAGAAAATGGCTAATCAAAAAACAATAGTCTTCACTGAGACTCTCTGTATGAAGAACCTGTACTGTGGGTCGGCAGTAGTCAAGGCCTCAAAATTCCCTTCTTGGAAAAGTCCAACCTACTTTTCCTGTGGCCTGCAGAAGAAAAACTGTCCAGTATTTCACAACATAGAGCAACAGTCAGAGCAAAAGTCCTTAAATCGTTAAATCTGTTAAATACCAAAATCAAAAAACTCCCAGCTGAAACTTTGTGTTTGTGAAGCTTTCAGCCACTTGTCATGATCTTCCTCACGTCTGTGCGTGGTGCAGTTCTCATACTTTATAACATAACACATCAACATTTTTAACTAAAACGATCTCTTCGACAACTGAGAAACTCCATCTGCGGAGGAAGACTGTGAGATGTGGTTGAAACTCCTGGCGCTAATAGACAAGTGAGCGTTTATGGAAAAAAAATTGTTTTTCATTTGGAAATGAGAAACTACTTGCTTTATCTTGACAAAAACCTCTCAACACAAGGTTTCTCACTTGATTTCAGACATGAGATTGGTTTGATTTGTGTTTGTTGTGTTAATATCAAGCTGCTGTGTCCAAAGTCAGAAATGAGCCGAGCCTCGTATTTACAATAATCGAACTGCTCCGTTTTAAAGAATCCATGTGAATGAGGACGTGACGCATTCCCACGAAAGCTGCCTGACGTCGTGTGATCAGGATTCAGCTGAGGAAAAGAAAGCAGCACCTGTACGTGCGCCGCCCTCAGCTGCCATTTCTGTGCGGAGACACGTTCGCAGTCTGGACGGGCTGCAGATAATCAGCGAGCACTAAAACACAAAAGCTTCCTCTCACTCCTTCATCTGTCATACCTCGTGTTTTGGTGGATTCTTCCTCTGTGTTCATCCGTCGCGAAACAAAAAGGGAAAAAACTTTAGTGCTCAGAGATCAGACTTCATTTGTTGATCTTTGCCTCGTGTCGATGTCCAGTTCTGGGATAAAGCAATGTGAAAGGAATGATTTGTGTAATTATGAACAAGGGAATAGCTTTCTTTCGTTTTTCTTCCTCCTCCATTTATTCCGCCCTGCTGCTATGCCGGCTCTCTGTTTTTGTACCTGCAGTGAGAGTTGGACTTTCTATGAAAAAATAATAAAAACCGGTTAATCAGCTCTGTGGTGAAGGACTTTTGATTCTGCACCTTCCGACCTCCTGAACAGTGGAGGAAACGTAACTAAGCTCATGCACAAAGAGCCACAGTTTACTGTGGGAAAAAAAAACTAGTTTTTATTGTTAATGTTACTTCTAAAATAATTCAAAGTCTAAAATGCAAATATTTCCTACTAAGACATGCCAGTGGTGGTAAACATGACCACTGCTGCTAAATATTTGTGGTGTTTTCTTTTACTTGAATCACAAACTTAAAAAAATAATAATTTGGCTGAAAAATCAAACTACAGCAAAAAATAAAAATCTTCAAAAAAATAAAATAAAAAAATCTTTTACAACTTTTACAGTGAACTTCAGTCTGGTTTTGGTCACTTTAGCATGTTTTAATACTTCCTCCAAAAGAAGAATATTCATCATTTTGGGGGGAGTTATTGTATCAACAAAAACTCTGAGTATGTGTTTTTCACCACTAAATGAAAATGTGAAATTATTTTTTGTTTTTACCCAGTGAAAAAAATGTTTTAAAACATACTTTACTTTTTTCACACATATATTTGGAACAAACATCAATTTAGTGTCGATTTTTCTACATTTTTCTGCTAATGGTTAGGTGGAGTTTGCTATTTGGGCCTTTGAAAATACAGAAAAAAGAAATAAACTTTAAATAATGTAAATTAATCAAGAGTTGGCACAACTGTGTGGTTTATCTTAAGGGCTCAAAAACCAAAACGTTAAATATCAGACTCTGATCTGATATCTGTCCTCTGACAACAGTCAGAACTTTAACACAAGGTTTCACATTCGTTGGACACTTGTGGAGAAAGTTCTGTTCAACCCACATTTTTTAAACACATCTTAGCAAATGAGGGAAAAAAACTGAAAATGCTGCAACTTTGTCACTCAATGTGACTCATTTGGAAAATTGACTTTTTATTTTCTTCACATAAACCTTTTAATCCACATTTGCATCATACTCTCATTACTTACACAGGCAGAACCTTTTTCAGTCACCTCCTTTATCACCAAGAGGAATTGTAACGGCAACCAAAACCAGTTTCCCTTTTCATGGGGGACCGGTCCTCCAACGTCGAGTGTGAACACAGCGTTTGACTGCGTCACTCATAACCGCCGTGATGGACCATATGCAGAGGAAACCGGTTTCAAACCAGCCACTTGGCTACAACCTGCCACCACAAACAAACTGCTGCAGAATTTGTTTAGGACCAGGACGAGACCACCACAGGTGAGACCGTCTGACATCTTTCATTTCCTCATTCATCCGGTTCACATCAAAGCGCCGACTGGGATTCATTTTTTTAGAAGTGAAGGTGTTTAGCTACAGAAGACCCGTCTTTACTGATCAGCCAGCCAGTAAAAGGACGTTTTTCTCTGCTCGCACTCAGCGGGACAAATAAAATCCAGACACTGTCTGACTTTGTATCGCTGCGACTGTGCGGACAATAGCTTTTCTGCACAGTCACCGTCCATCAGCCGACCGTAACCACGCGAGAAGCTGTGGATACATGACAGTTTTTCACAGTTTATCACAGTTGTTCTGATATGTTGGAAAGTGCGTTTGCTGTGCTCAAGTCCAATACAACTGGACTAAACGAGTTCGGATCCAAAACATATTTCAGTTCCAACACTGGTTAAAGCAGTGAAGGTCAGAAACGTGGGGGGTCGCTGACCTGCTTCAGGCTAAAACATGACAGAAACGACCCGGGACGGTCAGAAGTCAGAGTCGTCTGTGGCAGAGTTTTCTCCAAATGTCTGCAGGTGGTGTTCCCCCGACTCCTGCTGCTGCTTCCTCTTCTTCTTGTTGTGGTTTTTGATGTGCACGCTCAGGCCCCTCTCAGTCATTTCATAGATCTGACACTTGGCGCAGTAATACGGCGACACCCCGACGTGCCTGAACTGATCAGCGAGGTACGTCACCAGCGACTTGAAGCCTCTGTTGCAGATGTCGCAGCGGGGGACCACGCCCGGGTGCTCGTTCTCCAGGTGTCTCTTCAGGCCGTTCTTGGACCCTCGGAACCCCCTCGACTCCGTTTTGTTCGCCGGGCAGAGGAGGCAGGTGAACACGGCGCCCTGGTTGGCGTGTCGTCTCGTGTGCGCGTCCAGCTGGATCTGAGTACGAACCGTCTTCTTGCAGTACGTGCAGAAGAATGTCTTCTTCTCCTCCATTTGATGCATGTGCTTTAAATGCACGGCCAAACCCGACGCCCTCTTGAAGAACTTTCCGGGCGGCGGGCACATGGAGCACACCAGCTGTCCTCTCCTTGACCCCATTACCTCTGTGTAGTTCTCTCCAAGCTCCAGCACACTCTTATTACTCACTATCTCCTCGTTATTCACCTCTGCTGTCCTCTGCAGCTTCCAGTCCTGTCTCTCTTCCAGTCCTGAGCTGGACGGTTTGGACACGGGCAGAGGATCTCTGCTGTCCTCTCCGACCAACGGGTTTTTAACAATAGGTTTTTTCACCGGGAGAGAGCGGTCCACGGACATCGTAAACTGGTAACTTTCTCCCTCCTCTTCAGGATTTGAGTACTCAATCACATAAACGCCGTCGTCGTCGTCGTCCTCCACCCCCTCATCCTCTGTGGGCAAAGAATACTCCAACTCGTAGTGATCTGCAGCGTCGGCCTTAACCTTCCCCCCGACGTGAGACTGCTCCTCCGCGATGTGAGTGTCGTCTATTCTCACCACCGTTATCTGGTCCATCCCGCCGGCACCGTCCCAGTTTCCGTTTGCTGCCGCGACTGAAGACAATGGCGCTCTGACGGCCTGCTGTCCAGAAGACGTCTAGCACAAAAAAGAAAGTGTGGTTTTATGTTTTCAACTACAAGAGAAACTCTGTAACATTCTGAGGTGCACTGACTTTATCAAAACACAGAATTAGGAGATAATGCTACAGGAAGAGAATGATCATGTTTTTTAGTTGTTCAGTGAGACTTTTCTGCAAATCCAGGGTTATGAAGGAGAAATGAACCAGTAATAGCCTAGTTTCAAATTCCAAAACGGAATATCTGTGATTTCGGTGAATCTCTCTCTCTATTCTTATTCATTTCTACCGCTGTTTTTGCCATAATTTTCAAGTTCAAGCTCAAGTCAGAGGAACCAAGACTGCAGAATCATGTCTAATAATCTTTATTCTTATCAAGCCGGAGTTAAATATTCTACGTTTTAACTTATATATCTGTTTTGTTTATTTCATAGCAGTGTTTTTTTTTTCTAGTTTCATTTTTGACTTTATTTGGTTCTTTTCTTTAATTTACTGCACAGTAAATATCCCCAAGTAAAACTGTTGGTTTGGGTCTGATCATTTATTAAACTTTATATAAATAATCCTTGATCAGCAATTGTTCAGAGGACACAGAGCACGTGATGTTTTTTGCAGAAATTCTACTTCACATTTTAATTCTTGAATCTCAGAGCGACAAACAGCCACATCAGCTTCACAGTATTTAAAGAAATGAATAGACCGCAGATATGGAATATTATGTGCATGCTCCTGCTTGCTGCCCATCACATTCTGCAGAAAGAACAGCGTGTGCAGAGATCCAACTCGTCTTATCGTGTTTCAGTCCGTGCAAACACTCACCAGAACGCTGCTGCT
Organism: Channa striata; assembly: GCA_033026295.1. Taxonomy (NCBI): domain Eukaryota; kingdom Metazoa; phylum Chordata; class Actinopteri; order Anabantiformes; family Channidae; genus Channa; species Channa striata. The sequence continues at coordinate 38,163,082 of CM065169.1, forward strand.
GAAATCAGCCATAGCTGCAGCGTAGCTTAGCAACACGGCAGCTAACGGGCAAGAAGTCCCGGCCGGAAATGTCTTTTGCTCCTGTGCGACACTTCACGGTGGGAACGAGGAGGAATGCATCAGGGAATGTTCGGAAGCTGAAGGGAATTCTCCTCCTCTGCAGGGACCGAGCTTTCGATGCTGAGCTCCATCAGAAAGGTCTATTTCCTCCCCGAGCACATGAAAACTGTCACCGAACCGCGGAGGGACACGTCGTCCTCTGGCGGCGCGGAGGAGCATTACCAGAATTAACAAACCACTGTCATATTCAGATATGAGTATTATTAGTGGGATTATTTCCAGTATTATTATTATTTTTCAACTATTTTTCCAACTCTGTGTTGTTAAAACATGTTTGGAGATGGTGAATATTGATTTGTGTAGTGAAAGCTAATGCAGAATAATTCATATACATACTTGAAATTATTTTTATTTTGCATTGAGCTCTATGGGAGCCTTTGATGCCTTTCATGTGGACAGAGTTCCAGTTACTTTCTGTGCTGACAGCTAATTGTAGTTTTCACTGGTGAAAGGTATTAAAGACAATACATTCACAAATACATTGTCCAGGGCCTCAATCTCAGCCAGCTGTAGCAGCCGCATTCTAGCTATTATTATTATATTATTACTAATATTATTATTATTTTATAGTACTAGCAGTATTGTATTATTATAAGTAATAGTGTAATAATGCCAATGGATCCATAAAGAACAGACAGTACTGTATCTGCCCTAAACGTTTCCTTGAGTTAGTATTTCATTTCAATAAAGTAAAAATTAATAAAAAAATCAATTGAATGGTAATAAAATGCTCAAGTGAAGTGCAGGTAACTCAATTAGCAGCTGTGGTCCAAAAGGATTGAGTGTCCTGTCTCACTGTGGCTCCGGATCAAGCCAACTCTTCCATAGACGTAAACATATGTGGGCGAATGGGTAAAAGACTGGGAGGTGGTCTGGAAAGCACTTTGGGTAACAATGAGGTCTTTATTATGTGTCATTTTCCACTTATTTACTCAAGTAAATATTTAAAAATGTATTTTTTCCACCTGTGAAATATTTTTAAGAATAAGTAGCCTGAACATCAACACTCTGTTTACAGTTGTAAGGAAGCAAAAATGCATTAAAATTGTTGCCAAAACCAACAATCACAAAGGAAAAATCAATCAAATCAAAAAATCTGTTCACACAGACACAAACACACACACAAGCATTAAGATATTTATTAATGCGATAGAAAAATATATGTAACAGCAACTTGACAAAAACAACAAAGAAAGTAATATTTAATACTGTTAAAAACGAAATTATACAGAACACCCAATAAAAATTGATAAATTAGGAACAAACAAAATAAAAATAATTTTACTTACATACATGATCTAAATATTTCCTTCAGTGATAATAGATTTATCTGTTGTTTGTTCTAACTATTTCGGATTCTGATCAGAAACAGCTGTCGAGTGTCTCTGTCACCGCTTCCTGTTCCAATAAAGCTTTAATGAAGCGTTTGAATGGCCTTGCGTACGCATGCGCAGACCGGCGGGGAAACACAGCGGTGACTAGCTAACTTGTCGGCACCGCTCGCGCTCGCGCTTGTGCTTGTAAACAGTTTAGTTGAGCAGAAATTCGTTTCCAACGAGCGGGACAAACGTGAGCGAGTCCTGAAGGAATATGCCCAAAAATAAAGGTAAGACACGGAGGCAGCCGGGCACGTGTGCGGCGATATGAAGCGTGTTGGCGCTGGTCGAGCCCGCCGTAAAGACACACGCAGTGAAAACGTGACAACGAGCGGCTAACGCCTAATGCTAGTTAGCATTCGAATTCACCGCCGCGGATAGTTAGACGTGTCTGTGCAGTTCGGACACGGAGCTTGGATGGAGTTTAGTCCGGCTGTAGTTGTCCAAAACTTTGTGTCTTGCGGGACGGACAAATATGGACGTTAGTAGTGATGCCATTGCTAGCTAATGCCGTTAACTAGCTAACGCTAGCTGCTAGTTAAACCCCACCCGGTTTGGCCTGTGACATCTGCGACTTTAATTCACAAAGCCCCGAGGAATTCCAGGTAACCTTGAACAACGTCAGTAACGGCGTTTTCGAAGATTGTTTTGAGCCACCAAATAATTTCTCTTGATGGTAGTAATCTGACTTCAGGTCGAGCTACGGATCTGTGAGTTTTGTCGGACACTGGCCTTCGCCGAGTGTTGTTAGCGGCAGTTCACAGCAGGGACCCCCGAGTGAGATCCGGGTCAGCCCGACACGATCAGGAGCCGGAATGGACTCATAGACAGTCGTTCTACATTTTTAATTGATTTGTTTCTGTTCCTCCACAGGTAAAGGAGGAAAGAACAGGCGGCGTGGAAAGAACGAGAATGAGTCTGAGAAAAGAGAGCTGGTGTTCAAAGAGGATGGACAAGGTCAGTACTGGATATGGCAGCCTACAGTCTTTTTTTTTTTTATGAGGCTGAATCCCAAATCTCTAACAGCGGCTGTATCTTCCCTGACGTGCTCATGCACAGAGATAAGCAAGTGACATGAGATGTCTTTTACCTTGAACTGAGATCTGAAAGGGCGTCTGTGCTGACGATGCTGCCAGCGGATGATGATACAAAAGAAATGTGCTTTCTGCCAAACATCTGACACTCTTCTAGTCCTTTCAAAGAGCGTTCTGAGAATATAGAAAGTTATTCCTTCTTTTTTCAAATCAACAGTTAACTCAGTTTCATTTTTTAACTGTGGTTCGATTGGAAATTAACTTTAACAGAATGTATTTACCATTCCCAGATATTAGTGTAATATATAAAAAAACAGTGCGCTGGGGTTTTTCCGATATGTGTACAGATCAGTTTTATCAACTGCAACCTCCAATCACCATCACGTTTCCAATAAAGTTATTGATCTGGTAAAAGACTTGAGATGTACCTTTTTGTTTTGGGACTGAAGAGTCAGCTGTTGCCTGAAAAAATGCACCAAAAATGGCCAAAGGGAGCTACGTAAAGCTGCTGATGAATCTGTGATTAGAAATATAGCAAACAATACTAGAATTTATTTTCTAATTTCTGTGTTTGAACATTTAAAATCAAAGCATTTGAAAGTGTTCCCCTTGAAATGTCAATAACAATGAACATGTTCATTCTTTCTAGAAACAATCAGTAATTGGATGATTTAACAATATTAGATATGATTGTCATTTAATTAAAATAAAAGTACCTAATCTAAAGTAACTGAACTGTTAAATAATGACCAAACGTGTGATCAGATGTCACTTGATGAATTCAGTATCAGTACTTGTAATATAGTGTTAGAAACACAGCGGCAGGTTAGAGGAACGTTTGATCTGTAAACAGATCACCAAAAGTCGCAATGATGGTTTGATTAGTCAATCAACACATCAACATGTTGTAACTGTTTTGTGAATCCTTTTCCGTTTTTCAAAAGAAAATTTCAAAATACTAAAGGTTCAGTTTTTAAAATGTGAATATTTTCTATCATTTTCTAAATAATTGGAAAGTTAAATCCTGTTGGTTAGTTTTCAGGTTTTTAAATGCAGAAAGCCATTTGATCCCTTTGTGTGTTGTTAAAACTGACAGCTGTCAAAATGGCTGCTTTGTGTCCTAATCTCTGAAATTTCCATTTTAGTTTTTTTTGCTTATTTTGCTGAGCCAGTCAGGCATAATTTCTCTTTATTCCCCCTGGTTTAACCATTATCTGCTTTTGTGTTGCCTTCCAGAATATGCTCAGGTGATCAAAATGTTGGGGAATGGACGTTTGGAGGCCATGTGCTTTGACGGAACCAAGCGGCTTTGCCACATTAGAGGAAAACTCCGGAAAAAGGTAGGAATAACCTGACCATCCTCAAATATCTTTAGTCGGACAGCACATGTACAGGAGACCCCCCGACAGGATGCTGAATCAGCTTGTTCTAGGCGGGCGGTCGGCCTGCGTTAATGTGCCAGCGTGGCCTCAGATGACCATGTGCTGGGGTCACAAGGTTCAGTGAGTCACCAAGTACACGAAATAATCTGTGCCGTGTTTGTGTGTTTTAACCAGGTTTGGATTAACACCTCAGACATCATCCTGGTTGGACTGAGAGATTACCAGGTGGGTTGTTCGTCCACGCATGACACAGATCTGATTCATACGTTTATAGTTGATAAGCCAGTATTTTTTCTGTCTGATAAACCATTTTAAAATGTGTATTTTGAAATGGAGTGTAGAACTGCTGAGGTTCAACTTAAACAAGGCAGTATGACTTCCTGGTTTTGTTAATGTTTTTGTAAGTAAAGAAGCTTATCAAGTGCTGCTTAAACAAAATTCCTGCAGTTATTGGACTTGTTTAATATCTGAAGTTTAAGAACTACTCATGTTTTTACCACTTAATTTTTTTAAATATCAACCATTTAAATTCTGCTGCTCAGCCAAAGAAATGCAATCGTTCCTTCTTTTTTTTTTTTATTGTATCTTGGTATAGATGTATATATTTCTCCATTATCTGCAAAAAAATTGTACAAAATGAGGCTTTTGCTGAATTGTACTATTTTGTCACTACCTTGTTGTTGCTAAAGCTTCATTTTTAGTATGGTGGCCTCAATATTCTAACCATCTCGACTCATCTACCCACTTTGACCTGAATAATAAACACTTAGTCGAATTATCACCTCTTTGACAGTTTCAGCCTAAAAACAGAAATCATAACGCTGTAAAAGTAGAACTCCTAGCAGAACCACTTTGTTTCAATGCCTTAAACTGCACAGGCGGTCATTTTATAATGCCTTAGACTCTGTCTCATACCATAACATCTGTTTTAGGATAATAAAGCTGATGTCATCCTCAAGTACAACGCAGATGAGGCTCGGAGTTTGAAAGCGTACGGAGAACTGCCAGAGCACGGTGAGTTTAACTGAAGACAACATGTGCTGGATCCAAAAACTGAATGTTACTGTGGCAAAATGTATTGCAGCAATTTGTTTACAACCTGATGTAAGCTGTAGATTACGGTGAACGCTTTATATGGGCTTTGAGGGCTCCCTGTAATCAAAATTCTTTCTTCTCAGCCAAAATCAATGAGACAGACACCTTCGGGCCTGGAGACGACGACGAGATCCAGTTTGACGACATTGGCGATGATGATGAGGACATTGATGATGTAAGAGCTTTTAATCATTTTTTTTCTTGAAATTGTTCATACCATTGAGTAGACAGCAGAACTAACACAAAAAGCTGCTTTGGGAACTGACATGAATGCAAGAATAGATTTTCAGCTGTAACAAAATGACAGAGGATCAGTGAAATTAATTTTTTTTTCATTCTTTCTTTTTCAGATCTAAAGATCTGCAGCACGTGGGGGAAGGTGGGATTTTACTAGAAATGCTACGATTGGAATATTTTGAGCCGCTCCTATAAATATTTTTATTAAGATCAGCCTATGCCAACCCGATACAGTCTACGAAAATACAGTATGTTTCAATTTATTCCAGTTTGTTTGCCATCAGCAGACGTCTTTGCTGTTTGGAGAACTTTCAGTGTGTTTCACACAAACTTGCATCATTGAGTTTAATGTTGACGCTTTAGTAACAGCGTCTCAGTTATCATTTGTAGCAACTGGAGGGCGAAGCAGCAGGCTGCCTGGCCACTGACCGTGGTACAGACCGTTTGCTTTTTCTGCCCTCGCACAGTTTGTTTGGAGAAGCAGAGTAGGCTGATCACCAGCATCACGTTAGGATGAACGTCTGGAGCGTCGCTCAATTTTTACCATTTGCACCGGACATCCATCCAATGGCAAATCTGCGGTCTTAGTCAGAGTTCTCCTTTCTTCTGTATTGTCCAAACACTCATTATTTTGTAGAGGCTCAGGCCGATACTATGACTGCAAAATGTCTGAGAACATCATCTTTTAAAGATGTATTTATATTGATTTCACACTCTGTGGAATTAAGCAGCAAGTACAGAATCTCTGGATTCGCCAATAAAAAGAGAAATCATTTTGTGTTCTTTTATTTCTGTGGGCAGTTTGTTGCCGCTGTAGCCTGTTAAGCCCATTTATAACGTTGTAGACATGTTTAAAGCTGTTCACTAATTACAGAAGAAATGACGCGTAGTATGGCTCTGTATCTTTCTCATATTCCACTGATGACGTACTGCGATGAACTGTTTTCTCAGTTTGAATAGAATTACGGCCAGAGGAAGGCGAGCGCCCTCCTTCGATTTCATGAAATGGATCAAATGTATTTTCTGTCGGTTCCCTTCTTTGTGTATGCGTGTCCTTTTGTTGCTGTTTGCTGTTTTCTCCTCGCTGCTCGCTTTGTCGCTTCGACTTGATGAATCTCGGCCCCGTCTGCCACTTTGTTTCACGTTAGAGCAGCGGTTCCTAAACTTTTCCACCACACACACACACCAGTAAAACCTCACACAGAGCTTATTCTCTGCAACTATAAAATCAAATAATAATGAGAGAGATATATGTAAATAAACACGACACACTCATTAACTGCTTATCCTGCTCAGGGTTGCAGGGAGCTGGAATCTATCACAGCTGTTGCTGGGCGAGAGGTGGGGTTCACCCTGGACGGGTCACCAGTCCATCTCAGGGCCGACACAGAGAGACACACAGACAACTATTACAAGTAAAGGCTAATTAGATCCTCCGAGGAACCTGACACTCACGTCTTTGGACTAGCAGGTGGATTTGAACCAGGAGCCCTGTGAAAGCCACGTCACCACCGTGCTGCACCGCACACAACACGTCTGTATTTTCTTCAGCACCTCGGTTTGGGAACCACTGCTCTAAATCCTCTGGGGCCTGTCGCTGTAACTCTGAATTAATAGAAATGTACTATGGTGTTTGAAGGCTGGGTTTCCAATAAAGATCTTAACTCCACTGACCTAGTGGTGGTGGTTCTTGGCGGTTCTTGGCGGTTCTTGGGACTTCGGACATCACCACCTGAGCTCGCCTGAAGGTGGCGATGTCGAGCTAAAGTGGGAAGAGCTGAGCTGAGCGGAAGTCCTTCCAGCCAGGGCCAAGCTCGATTGGAAAAACCTCCTGCAATGGCTTCGACAATATGTTTTCCTTTTTTAATTTTTAGATCTACATTAAGTTTTCTTACCCGTGAGATGCTGATCCACTGGGCTTTGTAGACAAACGACAGTGGAAGGTGTTACCGTAATTACTGTTTAAAGACCCCAAGGCATTTACCTGATGGGACGGGTATGAGACCAAGACGTCCTGCACCAGAGTGTCACAGCTCCGTTTACAGACCTCATCCACACGCAGAGAGATGTTTGATTATAGATCCAGATTGTGCCGCTTATTATATCTTCCAAATCTGTCACAGAGATGAACAGACAGTTTCAACTTTTGGACCTTCTCTTTAAAACATCCGGCTCTCCAGACACACAGACGTGGCAGCACCTACATTTTCAAAGGTATTAGGACTGGATCATTTATCTGAACCGTTGATTTATGCGGGTTCGGAAATGCTGGATTTCACGCGGACGGTTACAGGGGAACGTTTATTCTACGGGCTTTGTCGAATTATTCCTCCCACGTGGAGAAACGCCAGCATACCCCAATATGAATGTTTCTCAAATTAATTCCGCACTGTAGAAGTGGGATGGGTTAACGTTAACGTTCACACGTTGCCAGAGCTTTTTCACGATTTCTGTAAAATAATAAATTACGACTTGCTCATATCAGAATGCACAATTATGAATGCGAATGCCGATAGTGAAAAGTATGTCGTGATGTTCGAGTTAGTGGAGGTCAGTTCTGTTTGGGCCCGTCCAGCACTGACCCGCATCAGCGGGGCAATGACGTCATTCCGCCGCGGGCGCTCGCTTGCGCCTGGCACGTGCCAGATGTGGAGGCCAAACGAGGCCACGTGAAGGAACAGGAAGAGCCTCGATGACTGAGCGATGTGAACGCTTTTAAAAACTGAGAAGTGACTGAAATCATTTTACAAAGACACTCCGCCCCACGTCGTCCCTGGCAGCGGAATACCTGGTTGCTAGGCAACAAAAACGGCGTGTGCAGTGATTTTTCGGCGCATTAACATGAAACGTCACCCTTTATTCCACATATTGATATGATTTAATTTTAAGGAGGGGTCTGAGAGCGATTCAAATCAATCAATCTTAATTTTGCGCAACCTGAGAAAGTAGATCCAACCGCCCGGTGACGTCATAGAGTGAAGATTTAAATATGGCTGCAGTGTTGACAGTGGTGGTTGTGTCACGTGCCCCCCCCCCCCCCACACACACACACACACTCGGCATCGTTTTTTCTTGCCTCCATTCACTGTCATTCTTTCTCCGTGCGGGACCGTCGGTCTCCTGTGGTCTCTGGTCTTTGGTCTTTGGTCTGAGGACAGTCGACGACCACCAGCATGACTGAAGTGGCTCCCAGCCGCCCTGCCATGACAGGTACGGAACAGATGATCCGATGTTGTCATTTGCTTCATTTAATAAATGTCTGATAATGGGAGACACCCAGGAAACGGCTGCAGCCGGAGCCTGGATGAGGCTCCTCAATGTCATGCAACGACTTGGACTCGATATTTGAAAGGCAGCAACGTTTTCCGTGCATTTGGAAATAGATCTTAAATATATAAATATTTATTCGTCAGTCACACCAATATGCTCTACAGCCTATTCGGAGATACTGGAGATATCCAGTGATGTCACCCACCTCATATTAATAATTGCAGGCATATATTGAAATATAAGCGATGCATTTACCTTTTTAAACCTTATAAATCCTATAGAAAGACAATTAAATGTGTAATGAGTTATTGCTGCGTTGCTATGTATTATATATACAGATGCTGTGATCATGTCGTAGCATTTTTAATTTCCATGTTCGTCTTTTGTTGACTGACAGCTGATTGTCTTTTTTTCAGTCAGCCATGTTTCTTCGTTAATGCAGCAGCACATTATGCCACGTACCTCCACTTAAAAAAACCTGTTACCTTCTTTAAAATATGTGATGTAATCCTGACTGAAGATGATCCTAAGTCGGACCCATGGGACACTTGGGTCTTATCTGAGATTTGCATGTATTTACATATGTAACGTGTGTGTGTGTGTGTGTGTGTGTGTGTGTGTGTGTCTTTTGGTGCATCTGTAAACTGATGTCAATAGTTGGTCTCTGGCTGCTTTTCTGTCAGACTGACAGACAGAGAAGTAAAAACAGAGCAGGAAAAGGGCCGAGGGTCTCGCTCGGGGGTCCTGCGTTATACTGACGCCTGACCCCAAACGAGATCCGTAGTGTGAAGTGTGCGGGATTGCTAGTTCTTTTTCTGTACTGATGCAGGAGTCACGTCCGCTTTACATTTTCCTGTGTCTTTGCCTCTTGGCCGGTGTAGTGTGACTCATTTCTGACTGCTCTCTCCAAAAACACACAGAACTGGTTCCTCCGCCCGCATCCCTGCTCACCAACAGGCCTGCGTCTCCGTCTCGATCTCCGTCCAGTCCCAGAAGCCCTACAGGTAAACGTCCACACACTTGGATGTACGTCCATTATCTTCTCTGACGACGGTAGAATGAATCGGAGACATGTCAGCATCAAGATGGAGAAACAATCCTTTTTTAATAATTAGGATCTCGATTTGTTGCTGTGTGTCTCGTCTACGACTTTAGCTCAGCTTATCTCGTAATTTTTCCGCCGCCCATCTAAAGGCTGCCGGCAGCATTTAGGGGGACAGACGACACAGGAGTGGTAACTCTCCAGCTGGTGGAGCTCTGCGTGGTCTGACCTGTTCCTCTGCCACTAGCACACTCACATTGAAGCTGTAGTTTGGAATGATTGGGACAGAACGTCTTCCAGAAGTGACCTTTAAATACTTGGATATTGAATGACTTCAGTATTCCTAGTTAGTCTCAGCGCCTTCCTTGTGCTTAACGCTGTGTGCGCAGAGCTGTCTGAGGTGCTGCGGGATAAGGAGCGTCGTGTGCAGCAGCAGCTCGAGCGCCGTGCCGAGGAGCGAGGGAGGAAGATGGAGGAGCAGAGGAGGAAGGAGCAGCGGCGCAGGGCGGCAGCCGGGGAGAAGAGACGGCAGCAGCAGGAGGCCGAGAAGGTCAGAGGTCACGCCTCAGTAAAGAGGCGGCAGACACTTAAACAAACCACACGTTTCATGTCGTCTGAGACTTAAGCAGGATTGTTGGTACTTTGATCGATGCGTTTTTGTAAATGAATGCATTAGAATGATGATATCATGGATTGAATTTCAACACATTCCCTTAGAATCTTTCGTTATGAATGTTCAGTAATGTTGTTGACTCCAGCGCGAGGAAGGACTGGAAATGGAGAGCGGTGCATATAACATGGCGAACAAGTGCTGTGACAGGGCACACAGGAGAACGTTGAAGCGATCCCGCTCACTCTTCCGTCTCCTCTGTCTCTAAATTCATCCAGGAGCAGGTCGATGTGTTTCCAGGTGTTGTTTGGCTGAACCAGAGTTTAAGGGAATAGCAAGTAATTAATGCGGCAGCTCCACTGACTTTCTGTCAGCTGGGTAATTGTGTGTATTCAACTGAGACGTGAAAAGTCCAGGCGGTTCTCAGCCACAGAATGAGTAGAAGCGATTATTCCTCCGTCTCGTGACGTCAGCGGATGTAAATGTCGTCTTTGGTTGAGAAACGTCATCCAGTGCGTTTGCTCTGAACTTACACTCACAAGTTTGGACACAGCTTCTCATTAATCGCTTTCCTTTATTTTATTTACGTTGTCGATTCTCACTGAAGGCATCAAAACTACGAATGAACACATATGGAATTATGTAGTGAAGAAAAATTAACTGAGAACATATTCTGGATTCTGGATTCTTCCAAACAGCCTTCGCTGTGAATATCCTGCCTTTATGGGGTTGGGAAAATACAGGAAAACCATTAGAGAGACGAGGTGTGTCCAAACTTTTGACTGGTAGTGGATGTCACCCGTTGGACGTTGACAGACGAGGGGATGTTGTGTGTCTTTGTGCACTAATATGAATATAAATATATTTTGGTCATGTGAGGGCAGCAGGAACAGGTGACAAATCATCGCCACCTGCTGCAGGTGGTGAGAGGATGGTGAATGTTTTGGGAAAAGTGTCCTGTCCAGTGTCCCTACCCTGTTCATCTCTGTGCGTCTTCTTCACCAACTCCTCAGTATTTGTTCTTATGGTTTTTATGCTAACTGTGTCTGTCTTGTATTTAATAACTTTTTAAAATCTTTTGTCTGAACATAACTTCCATGACAGTGTAGTTTCGGTTAAGGCAGTAAAAATTGGGCTGGAATTTGCTACGATGCTCTGTGAAACCGAGGGGCTGCAAATTCAGCAGCTGAGGGAGCCGTTTCACGTTGTCAAATTAATACATCGTTGTATTAACATTGATTATTTTAGCTAAATATTAATATAGTACGTGATATAATTTGTTGAATGATAAAGGTTTTTAGTATAACGCGATTATGAAATAGCGGGTATAAAATTCGGTCCCATTGTTGCTTGTAATTATAGGCTAATTATTGGCTAAAATAATTTCATTTTTCTTCACAGGCTGTGCACGTCACTTGTGTAAATGCGTGTGCAGTCGTGGAGGCTAAGCTAAAACCTGCCTCATTTTCTGTCTCTAATTGTCTTAAAACAAGAGATGTGTTCACTGGGTGGGAAGGATTGGACTTAAAATACAGGAAAAGCCAACTCAGGGTTTCCACCTGATCTCTGAGGGACGTTGTTGACACTTGTGTGGATGCTGCAAATGGGGAGACACACGCAGACGCTACCAAACCAGATGAAGACAGAAGGAACACGGTCACATGTAGCGAGCTTTTCAGTGAGGCTGCCTCCTGGGTTCTGGTCGTGCACAGGAGCGGATTGGAACGTGCCAAATGGACGAGATTAACGGAAAGACGTCCACGTTTGTCGTGCAGTAGCTACAGAAAGACGTGAAGTCATCGCTGCGTTCGAGCCATGACTCACTTGGCTAAGAACCACTGACTCATTTTGTTGTGATCTCCTTTTTAGACTCAAACATGAATTATCGCCGGTGTCTGTGCAATAACCGTGTCAGCCTGAGCCTAAAATGGACATGCTAATCAGCACGTGAAGGGTTAACAAGTCAGCAGAGGTGAGGGGGGGTCTATTGATTCCAGTGTTCTGCCCACCCCCTCCCCCCACCCTTCCACACACTCACATGCATAACTTAATGACATAATGATTGGTCAGTCTCGTGGGGGATGGCATCACCGGCGTCCGATCACGTGCCTTTTACTGGAACAGACAGTCGATGGTCGCGCTGCTGTGACCAGCACAGATTTCAGCGGGACGGGGAAAAAATGAAGCTGCAGAATCAATGAGCTTCACACGATAAAGAAAAATTAATTAATGGAGACAGGATTTAAACCTGTAACTAACTTAGTTGTTTTTTCATTGATTGCATTGACTTGGTTATTGTAGATATGTTATTGATCAAAGCCTTCCCACAAATATATCAGTTTCAGTTTTTTTCAGATTTTTTTAATTGTCTGCATCAGAAATGTTAGATCCTGTTATTCTGATAATATGAAAAAAGTTGAAAAGCTCACAGACTTTTTTTTTTTTTAAATCTGTATAGCTCTATTATGATAGTGTTAGAAATTATTACTTTCACAAGTCAACATTCACATTTACTCATTTGACAGATAAACATTAAAGCCTCAGTTTTCAGGATCAACAAATAGTTGGGAGAAATGCTTGTCAGAATGTTTCAGAGCCCATCATGATGCATTTGGTTTGTCACTCGACCAAAGCCATCAGACAGATTCTCCTCCAGTCCTGAACCAAACCAGCCACGGTCCATTCGGATCCTCTCTGTCTTTGTTCTTCTTTCATCTAGATCTTACAGCCAATATCCACTTCCGTTTCTGCTCCTCACCTTACATTTCCCCCGCCTCCCCCTCTCCCTTTAAATCCTTCTACTCGACTCAGAACCCCTCCTCCTCCCTTCATCCCATCTGCCTCCTGCAGTTTGTGCGTGACTTTGCACGCACCTTCAGCGACCCACCCGGCGATGCTGAGCAGAGGCCTTTATCTATCGACAGCTCTACAGCGGTCTTACCAAGTTTATACTGTGCAATTAATGCAAATGCTACTGCTGTCACATGGTCATTTACGGAAAAAACGGTGTGAGAAACGATTGTAAACAGAAGGTGAAGTAGAAGGAAATAAAATTCAAAGTTTTGTTGTTTTACAAGCAAAAGTTAATCTAGATTGAGAAAAAATTTATCGTAATCATGCATGTTGACTGGAAAGAAAACTAAAGCAACCAGTATCCATATCAATATCTGCGTGTGTGAGCGTGTGTGTGGTCCCCAGTGTGTGTGCGTGTGCTCACGCATGTACATGGGGGGTGATGCTTTGCATTTTGTCCCCTCCCATCTGTTGTGTGAAATAGACTCAGTCTTTAAAGAGAGAGAGAGAGCGAGAGGGGGGAGATCGAGTTAGGCAGATTGTGAAAGAGATGGAGAGAGAGAGGAAGGGTGGGGTGTGAGGTAGAGAGAGAGAGAGAGAGAGAATCAGTGCCACCTAGACCGAGAGAGAGAGAGAGAGAGAGCTGCTGTATTATGTATCACTGAGGGACGGAGCAGCAAGCAATCGAACGCTGGTGACCGCCAGCAGACAGCGAACAGACAACTGTGAGGAGGACAGAGGGGTGAGGCTGCCGCTGCTGCAGTTGGATGCGGTAACCATGGCGCAGCAGTCTCCGAGCGCATCGCCGGGCGTTCGTCGCCGTAGCGATGGCTCAGTGAGAGAATGTCTGTTCTTCCCTGTTTCTGAACGCAACGAGCAGGAGAGGCTGGAGGCCCTGGTCCGCCGGAGAGCCGGAGGCGCCGAGAGACGAGAAGGAGGAGGAGGGGGTGGAGGGGAGGCTCGGGACCACTTGGATAACAGGCCTAAACGTTGGACGTGGGGCGGACCGCCTGATGGAGTGGAGGGTGAGTATGATGGAAGGGGGGGTTTGGTGGATGAAGTGACAGGAGAAAGGGGAATGATGATGTCATGTGGAGGGTTGGTTTGACATGGAGAACTGGGGAGAACATAGGGGTGGATACAGATGGGGGCTGGGGAAGGATGACGAGAGGGGAGAGGTGTCTGGGGGGAGGCCTGGAGGTCAGGGGGAAAGGAGGTGGGGGATGGTGGGATGGAAGGGTGGGGACGTCAAAGCAGAAGCGGAGGACCGAGCAGGTGATGTGAGGGTAAAGAAAGAAAAGGGTGTGGAGGCTGCAATGCAGGAGCCGCTCGGCTCGTCATGGTGAGAGGAGCCGGTTTGTTTACGCTCACCACAGCTTCACGATGTGATCAGACACAGAGAGAGTTTTCATCTCCTGCTTCTGGCCTAACAATGGGCCACAGGTGTGTGTGTGTGTGTGTGTGTGTGTGTGAAGAGATACGTGTTTCTGTGTGTGTGTCCCTGCTCCGTCCTTTGATTTCCATGCCGGGAGGCAGGTCTAATTCCCTGAAGAGCAGGACTTACACGTCTAACCTTGAACGCGAGGCCACACACATAAACGCAGGCAAAGTGCGACGTGACGCCGTTTGTCGCCTCTCTGATTTCACGTCCTTTTTACGGCATTTTTGGCGTCACGACGACGAGCAGGAGGCCAAACGCGGCACCAGCGACACTCAAGGCGCATTCGGAATGGCATCAATTATTCACAGTGCCAGTCCTGGCACTGACCTGGGATCCCTGTCAACCCAGCAGCCCGTCTGGGTCCGGCCCGGCCGGCAGAGGGGCTGCTCTGGGCTCTGTCGGGCCCGGCAGAAGCCTCACTGCAGCGTCTCATCTTACAGCTCCACTCAATTAAAGGACAGCGACTCACTAAAGGCGCAGAGTGTCTCCATGTGCACGGTTTTCCGTCGCCCGGTGTCCCACAAGTCTGCGCTGAAAACTGCTGCTAATTCTCTCTTTATTGTGACAGTTCACTCGTGGTCACATGCTTGTTTGACCTGATAAACTGAGAGAAAAATATAGGCAACTGTCCGTCAAGGCCATAACTCATCGGCAAATACAACAGGAACACAGCCAGGCTCTGTTCAACGCCACACGATTCCAGAACCATCGGGATTCATGTTAAACAAAACGTGTTTAAATAATAAACACGACGTCTGGAATATTTGATGTAACAGTGTCAGAGACTCAGCTCTAATATTTTATACAATAAAGCTTTAAAGAAAAGTCAGAAGAAGCTGGTAGAAAACAGAGGATAATGCCAGAGCGTGTGGTGCAGGGTGGAAATGGAAAAGTCCCTTTGGATGAAACATGGACGTCTACAGCCATGGAAGATTCAGTTTTGGTTCCTCTCAATTTACCGATGAATTTCATTCAGATGCAGAGAGAAGCAGGATTCTTGAATCTGGGCAACGTACTGAGTCAGTCCTCAGTCAGCATACTTATTCCAGACTGAAATATCCGAGTAGCTAGCGGATTAAATTATGTTAAACTTTTTATCTGGTAAAAATGTTTTTGGTTTTCAATAATTACAGCCGCATAGAGCAGACTGGCCTGAACAGTCGGACTCTAAGGTGGAAGGAAACGCACAGGCAAGCAGCTGGTTATATCCCTGTTCAAAAACTGGAGCAGCCACGCGGACCTTTAGTCCGTCTCTCCCGAAAAGCGAAATAACTTAAGAAAAACGATTCATTTTCGCCTCAGCCTGCCCTTCACAGCGGGACGTGGGTGTGGATGGTTTATTATCGATCTAGGAAAGTTACGCCAACGTTAATGCAGTGTCGGGGATTTCTCGGTGGCCATTTGACCACCTGACCAGCAGCCCCTTTGTGTTGTCGCTGTCAGTCCCTGAGTGACTGTACTCTCACCATCGGAACGACTGTAACACCTGGACGCAGACAGTGGTGACGAAGTGGCCGGTTACCAAATCAAAACCCTCTTTGGCCAAAATGGACGACGTCTGACCTGCTACTTTGTGCCGGAGACGTCTGCACTCACAAACTCCTGGTGACACCAAGCCGACTTCTTCACGTGTTTGTTTCGGAAGAAGCTTTTCCTTTTCCGTGTCCCTTTTTCGTTTTGGTCCAACCTGCTGAGTTCGAGAACCATTTGGCTCGGTCAGCGTGAAGCTCAGCAAACTGCGTGGTTGAGATTTCAGAGCTCTGCGAATTCACCCGTCTCTCTGCACGCGCTGTTTCGCCTCAGTGTACCTTTGGAGAAGCTTAACGTCTCTTTGAAAGCAGGAGCCTTGTCAAATAATCCTGACAGTCATGGAATGTGGGACCTGGCTTCAGCAGATTCAACACGTGTCGTCAACATCCCGTGATGGAGTGTAAGTCACATCCAGTTGACAGTGAGAATCACCAATTCCTCAACGGCCATGAAGAACCGCTGTCACCTGTTTCCTGCTTCTCTGTGGCTTTTCTTTAACGAACCACCGGCGCAGGAACGTAAGGACGAAGGCCGTGTGTGGACGGTCTTCAGCAGATCCGCACACTGGCTCTGTGTTTGTGAATGCACTGTTCCAGCTTTACTGCATGACGCTTCACTCTGTCCAGTCCCGTTTGTCAAGGCCTGTTCCGGCTGCATCTGTCATCTTGTTTTGTCCAGTTTGCTGATCCATTCTCGGCGCGGTTTCGGCGCCGGGAATCTTTGGTTTGTGTCGCATTTTGTGTTACAGTGTATGTTTTATGGAAGGAAGTCGCCGTTTTTGCAGCTGTGCTTGAAAGAGCGCGTGAGTGTGTAACGCTTCGCCTTCTCCGCTTCACTTGCTGCCCAGGTAACCCTCAGACCCCGCCCTGCAATGCCATTGGCTCTGCTCAGCCCAATGAGCTTCCTGCTGCTTCCAGTGCCAGCCAGTCTCGCAACGGTACAGATCCCTCTGTGTGTGTGTGTGTGTGTGCCGCCCCCCATACCGCTTCCCCATCGTGGACCTCCGTGCTTCACCTGCAGCTTTTCCTCCGTCTGCATGTGTGTGCTCGTCTCTGTCACACTGGCTGTTCAATCACCTGGTCTGTGTTTTCTGCGTCTGTCGGTCAAACAACCGTCTGTAAAATGTGTTTTTAACATCAGTAATAACATTAGGACACGACATTCTACATGCACAACACCTTCCACCACTGATCCACAGACATAAATGTAGATATTCACTGAAGACACGTTTAAACGACAAACACATGGAATAAAGCAAGAATCAAACATTCAGCTGGTACAAGCACCTAGTTTTTGAGGTGGAAATGCAGCGAACCTGTGAAGGTTTTTCTACGTCGGTGTTAGGCTTGCAAAAACCTGCACATTAATCATAAATATATTTTACCAAAAGACATACATAGTGTAAATCTAGTCTTTATCAGTCCTTAAACATATGAAAGGAAATATGTGATAGAAGCTTCCCAGTATGTTGTCTGCAGATAGATTTCCTGGAAATATTTTTGAAAATCAACAAAATGACAATAGACAGACAGAAAACCAGGCACATGCACATTCACACATTAACCCAACACGCCAACCCACGTCAGCACGGGGAGAACACGCAACCTCTGACAGGTGGATTCAAACCAGTGACCTTCCGGGTGGGAAGAGCTAGACCTCGCTGCTGCTAAAAGAGACGGACGAAGAAACAACGAAAAAATCAAAAGCTTTAAATCAGGCTTTTGTCCGTCTACACACTGTGTTTGTGCTTTTCGATGTGTATTAGAGACACGTTCAGTTTTTTTTTTGCTCCTCACCCATTTGCATCAATAGTTCAGTTCATATTTCCACTTATGCTCGTCTTTGTGCCTAATGACTGTCTGCTGTGGAGCCCTGACTGCACACACACACACACACACACACACACACACACACCACCCCACCCTTACATTCATCATAACAAAGGGCTGCTCTCCTTCCTGTCTTCCTGGCCCATGGCCGTGTTTAACGATGCAGACACATCCGCCTCAGCAGGGAACCGAGTCAAAAAAACGGCCTGCTCCACTGTAGCACACACTCACCCTGCAGCTACATGGGCGACCTATTTGACTCCATCTATTAACAGGCACTCACACACACACACACACACACCAGACATTTCATGTCATCTCAGGGCCACGATGCAGATGCAGCCGCTGCAGAAATCCCCGTCCTGCACTGTTGCACTCGTCCTGAACCCGCTGCGCTCACTCGGTTAGTCGTTAATTTTTGAACAGTTTCACAGCTGAAAAATCTGCCTGACTGACACTGGTTATGTGCTTTGCCCCTCAAAGTTCTAAAATTACACTATGACTAGAGAAAATCAAGACTTTGATCCATAAGCACTGGCGCCATATTTAGATTGTCTAGCTGTGGTTGACACGGCCCCTGGTCATATTAATATGATGTAAAACCCACCAGATCTAGTCTGGTGTTTCACACACTGACGTGCTGGAGTCTGTGAAAGCTCCTCGTCTGTGTTCCGTGGGTTTCTGCAGCGGCTCAGCCTCCATTTCATCAGGAAGCTGCTTCATTTCTGTCTTACGTCAGCGGGGTTAATTTATTCAGCGGCGTGCACGGCTCATCGATCCGCAGAATTCTTTTCCGCTTGAGCTGGCACTTCAGTGTTTGTGGTGCGGTGGGTGTTTGTGGCGGGACCGGGACAGTTATTGAACACACGCGTGACGTCTACATCTTCGGCCGGTGCTGCAGCTGCAGCAGTTTCAGTCAAGTCTGTGTGCTGTTTGTTAAATGTTCTGTATTTTTTTACCAGTGGTTGACTTCCTGTCTCCACCTGGCACGGATCAGCCAATGAGCAAACAGCTGTCCAGCTCCTCCGCCGCCCTCCACTCACCAGAGAGAGGTGAGAGTTCACACTTCACATTCAGGAAATAAGATGCAAACAGGCCAAATTCTTCCACATCACAGCTCCATAAAAAAATATGGTTAAAGCAGAGAAGAATTTGTTTCCACAAACTCTTCCACATATGGTTATTTCCAGAAAATGTTTCAATTAAAGACTAAATTAATTTGCCGTTTTATTCTTTTAGTTTTTAACAATAACTTATGACAGCAGAACAAAATGACTGTCAGCTTGAAAATTAAGCATGACATACCGATTTTGTGCAAATATATTTCCTCTATTACTGTGCCCACTTCATGAAGAACATGTTTTTAGGGTGTTTAGGTCGATACGCATTAAAGTAAGAATGCAAACTTGGAATTTTGTAAAAAACGTTTTTTGTGAATAACTGAGAGTTTTATTGCAGCCGTGTCTTTTCCACTAATGAACGTTTCTGTGTTTTAATTGTAAATGTGTCGGCGTCTGTGATTATGTTTCTGTGTGTGTTTTTTAATCCACCTGTGTGTGTGTGTGTGTGTGTGTGTGTCGGTCTGTGATCCATCAGTGTCTTTTGTGTCCCAACGAATAGCTTCCGCCAACAACCACAAACCCCACAGAAGTTCCTCCAGTCGTAGGAGCGTCGCTGGATTCCCTGAAGAGACATCCAGAGCCAAAACCCCCACAGTAAGACCTCAGACACACACCGTGTTACTGTGAAGACGCTCCCTGACACCTTCACTGTCCTATTCCACCTTTAAACCCTCACAGTTAAACGTCCAACTCCAAAGTCCTAAAACCCTCAAACATTCCTTTGAGGTTGTGAGGACTGGACAAAGTAAAATTTGTCCACACGGCCACATAAATACAGCATATTTAAACACTTCCTGTGAACCGGAGATTCAAAGGTCCCACCGTATGTGTAAATGAATTTAAACACCTCTGTACCAAACCCATAATGTCCTCATGACTGTTATCTATTTGATAATTAGACCACATTTTCCTGAAGCCTCGGGAGGGTATTGATGATTAAGTCAAATTACTCCTTGTCTTTTGTTAACTGAGTGAACGTAATTAATATTTCCATTAATCTTTCATTCTACCATCAGTTTCTACCATCACCAGGTTTATCTGAGCAAAGTGAATAAGATTCAAATGGAAATGAAAAGAGATATTAATAACACATCTCTCCATTTGCTGCTTTATTCACTTCGCTTTCTGTGGCTGGAACCATTTTATAGTTGATTTGATCCCGAGAGCCCATTTTCAGTATAAACTGCTGTCAGCTAGAAAAATGCAACTGAACCAGACCCGAAGCTGATTCCTCAGCATTTACAGATTGAAAAAAAAGTTATTCTTTGTTTTGAAAAGACAGTAACTTGAGTGTCAGGCTCTTAAGAAGCCGACAGAACATCCTATCGTTTTACAGCGGTTACACTTACACTGCTTAATAATGCATGTTGCAATATTAGTGAAGGAAAGGCATGAAGCGTCTTCAGCGTTAGTCGCTCACAGCGACGTGCTTGTGTAAGAACGGAACACAGTCCAAATGTTTGAGGTGACGTGTGTCTAAGGTTTGTTCAATTCGCAGGGGGAGACTCCAAACACGCCGGCCCGCAGTGCGTCCTTCAGGGCCAACAGCAAGGGCCCCTCCACACCCAAACGGTACGACACACTCACAGACATGACACACTAATGAAAGATGGTTAGCGTGCAGACGGCGAAGGATGATGGGAAGTGAGTATGTGCACACGAGAAACTGAAACGAGATTTTTTCAGGGTGAGGTCAACCAGGAGTCACGCACAGTCCCCCAGCTCCCCTGGCCAGTACCCCCCCTCCCCTCTCCGGCAGAGAGCCACCACCCCAAACCCGGACGACAGGGGCCAAGTTGAGGTCAAAGGTCACAGCACCCTGGAGAGGAAATCAACGAAATCTGACACTTTAGAGAAGAAGATTCCCAAATCCACCAGCAGAGAACTGGCTGCAGGTATAGACACCGTGTGCATTTCCAGAGTCTGAACTCTGATTAATTTCAAAATTCCTCTGATTCCTTTCAGTGGCCACGAACCTGTCCATTTGTCCGTCTTTGTCTCCAGAGTCCCCAGGTACCCCCACAGGCAGGAGTGTGGCTGGGACAATGGACGCTGAGGAGGCGTCCAGGCTGCTGGCAGAGAGACGACGCCTGGCCCGAATACAGAAGGAGCAGGAGGAGAGGCAGCGGCAGGAGGAGGAGCGGTGTGTCTAAAAGAGCCCAGTTAAAGGAGAAAGAGGACCACAAAGAGACGAGAACTACAAAAACCAATGAAACACTGTCAAAGGGCAGATTCAGTGACAACAAGTAGTTCGACGAAAAATGGTTTTTAAAAAACGACAGTTTGAGTAAAAATCCACACGTGACGAAAACAGATAAAAAGCTACAACAAACATTAGCAGAAGACTGAAACAAAAATCCAGACAACGAATCGGCCAAAAACAGAAACTAAATTAGCACAAACACACAAAATGTTTGAGAAAGGGAGGGGCAGCCTCCTCCTGTCTGCACCCAGACAAACTGCATCAGTCAGTTTATCACGGGTGTTGCTGTGTTTTTTCCTAATAGCTGAACTTTGACATTTAATAAATGTTATTGCATCTGTGAATAGAGATAAAATAAAAAAAATTATTTGGCTACAAAATCCCCGAACATGTGCCCCATCCACTGCTGCCTGCTGAAACCCAATGTGCCCCTGCAGGCTGAGGGCTGAGGAGGAGCAGAGGAGGCAGCAGGAGGCGAGAGAGCGACAGGAGAGAGCAGCGAGGCAGGCTGAGGAGGAGCGAGCGAGGCGGGACGAGGAGAGGAGGAACAAAGAGGAGGAGGAGAGACGACAGAAGGAGCAGAGGTGGAAGGACATGCAGGATCAGCTGGACAGAGAGGTGGGTTCACACGGACGTCGGCTCCTATCGCACACTTTGACTTAAATGTGCCGCGCGGGCGACTTCAGCATCAGTAAAGTATCTCCAGCCTAATGTGGAGCATTTGCCGCCGTAGCGGCGAACGACGTAAAACTCTGTGAGGGCCGGTGAAGGCAGGTGGTTGAGCGGGTGTCGCTGGGTGTGTTTCAGAGGGAGGAGGCCTTCCTGCGAGCTCAGAAGGAAGCCGAGAGGAAGAGGCAGGAGAGGGAGCTGCTGCACATCCAGGAGGAGCAGGAGAGGCTGCAGAGGAAGAAGGTGCCGCACGCGTCTCCACGCATGCCTGACGCCCACGCTCGGACAGTATGAATAAAGTTACGTTTTGACTTTTGTCTTGACAGAGAATCGAGGAAATTATGAAAAGAACAAGGAAAAGTGAAGTGGAGCCTCCGTCCGGCGCCTCAGGTGAATGTTAAACAGATCCTTCGTTTGACACACGCACGCGTTTGCAGACTCCTCATCTCCGGTTGCTGCATTTTGCTTCCCGTTTCAATCTCTTCAGTCTTTTTTCAGTCGTCTTCCTAATTTCACGACACATTTTCACCTTCCTGGTCTCATTCACGTAACATTTTTCACACTGTTTTTGTTCTCCAACATAATTGCCTTCCTGCGTAGCTCTGTGAAATCACCCTGCGCCGCAGCGTGACTCAGCATCGGTGTTTGACAGGCGGGGGGACAGTGCCTCCCGATGGCAGCAGCTACACAAAGATCCTGCAGCGTCGGCTGAACTCTCTGACCGACCCGACAGACGTTATCACAGTTTATCGCCACGGGAAATAAAAATCTGTAAAGAGAATCGTATAGAAGGCATATTCATTAAAACAACAAGTCTTTCCACGTGTCCGACAATTCACGGTGATGCTGATTTCACACAAGCAGCCGGTGACAGACAAAACACCACAGTTATAGTAAAATATCATGTAGCAGCCACAATATTCACTGCACGGTTCACGCGGCAGAGAAGCTCACAGCCAGTCAAACCTGATCAAATCCAGAGGTTCTGTGACGGGCGTCAGGTTTCTTGTTTACAGGAAAGCAGATCCTGCAGAAAAGTGATAACTGGGTTACTGAGGTGCATGCAGGGCGTTTTCCTGGTTCGTGAAATTAATTATGGTAATAATACTTACACTGTTTAATTTTTAGAACTTATTTTCCTATGATAAATGTCATCAGTCTCAGGGGGAATTGGATCCCAGGGGCCTGTGCTTGAATTGGATGAAATGTCATTCTGCAAACGTGTTGTTGACCGTTGTATGAAAGCTGAGCTATTTCAGGCTCTGTCAGTATGTCATAACCTCAGCGACACACTTAAAAAATAATAATAATAATATGAGGCTGGTGACGAAACCCGTGTTTTCAGCTGCTGACCTGAGAGCTGAGGCTCTGGATGAGGACGCTCCAACTCCCGCCGAGCCCCCTGTCATCATGCTGGGACCCCTGGAGAATAAGAGCTGTGTGGACGAGCTGTCGGACGGAGTCCAGTCCATGGACGTCAGGTAACGCATCTCACGCTGTTTGAAACGTCCGAGTGTGTGTGTGTGTGTGTGTGTGTGTGTGTGGCTAATGTCCGAGTTTAACAGAAAGATGTTTTGTGTATGTTTTTACTCACTTCAGTGTCTGACATGTTTTTTTCTGCATTTTTTTTCTAGTCTTACATCTCACTCTCATCCCATGTTAGTGCTGCTCATTTAAACACCGAAAATATTAAACTGAGTGTCTCAAAGGAAAAACGACAGATCTATTTTTGTTAGGTTTGATTTATTGTTGCCATAATCCAATAATTTGCTGTTGCCTGAAAAACACCAGAGAGGACTGAAAAACGTATCGTACAGGACGGGACGTCCCCCTGAAGCAGTTTCTTGTTTAACCCTCCGGCGCGTCCAGTTCACACAGCGTCTTTAAGGTGACGCAGCACTGCAGACGTGTGTGTGTGTGGTCACACACACCAAGCACTGACATGGTAAACAATTTTATAGGGAAATGTTAAGGTAAAATCTAAAATTTAAAAACCAAAAGCCTTAAAATACCCAAATTCTTGATTTATTGTCACGAAGATCAAAAGCAGATCTTTACAACAGCTGGATACACAGGATGTTTGGTGTCTTTACTTAGAAATTAATTTAAATGGATATATATTATATAAAATGATTTATTTACAGAAATAGTGACGGAGCAAAAAAAGTTTTCAGCCCTAGTTCAAACACGGATTTTTCATTCTCCTAATTAAAAAGAAATGAGTTTGAATTAATCCTGCAGCAGTGGTGCTAATAAATCGAATATTGTGTCTCTGTCATCATTGTTTCTTTAAGCTCTCCATCTGTCTCCATCAGTCCAGTGTCCAGGGACGAGCAGGCGAGCGCTCAGGAGTTCTCCCCCGTCGCTGAAGGGACGGACGGCTGTCCCCTTGAGCAGCTGATAGAATTTGACGCCCAGGGTCAAGGACAGCGGGCGGGTGCAGAAACGCCCCCGTACCCCAGGCTGCAGGCCGGCAGCGGGGTCGGAGACCTCAACGAGAATCTGCTGATTCACGCTTACAGCGCTGCCTCCGAATCCTCTCAGCTCATCCACAGCATCGGCCAGAGGAACCTGGACGTCCAGTAGCCAGGTAGAGACAGACACATCCTCCTCCTCTACTCCCCAAAATACTTTTAATCGTCCTTGTTATATAATTATATACATGAAACATGAGCAATAACCATTAACACTCAGTACAAAGGCTGAAGTTCATAGACCCAAACAGAAAGTTTCCAACTGAAGGCCAGAACAGATATGAAGGGCTGTAAAAGGGAAACACGCGGCTTATTAATCTGCGGTCTCCGTGTCGTCTTCCTTCTCTCCTCAGGACGTTTTCAGGAGCTGCCAGGTTGGCTGGAAACCGGAGCCAGGAGTGCAAGCGAGCACCGCCTCCATCTGCAACAGCAACGATCATCATTTCCACGAGGAAGCTGTATTACCAAACCACACACACACACGTAACTGTGCAGCTTTTGGCCACATAATGACGCAATGCAAATGGGCTATTTTGACTTGCAGGAACAGTTTGGACAAACCGAACCAACGAGAAAAGATTGAGGTTGGGAAAGTACAAAACGAAAAGTTGGGGATTTAAGTCCGCTCGGTGTCAGCTCACGCCCGCGCTCATTTGCTGGTTTTCAGTCACAGATTACACGCTGTATTCAGTCACAGACCTTTCATAAAACGCCTGACACTGGGCCGCGGTTTGTCCCGAACAATCCTCGGAAATCTGTATATTTGCCCACATTGAAGCCAATATATCCCTGCTGCATTGCCACAAAATATCACTGGAGTATCAAAGCGCTTTAATCTCTCGTCTCTGCTTTTGTAAACCTGTAAATAGATCTGAGTGAGGAGTCGGCCGCCGTAGAACGAGGCAGCGGCTCTGTAGCAGTTTATCTGGAGGGAGGCTGTAGAATTAGGTAGCTCCTCTCTTTTTCGTCAGTGTTTCTGATGGTTACTGTGTTTATCTCACCACTGACCTGTTGTACTGCTGACAGCGACTCTGACTTCTGTAAAAACCCGTCCGCTGTAGATTTCCTGTCAACCTGACGATGGAGAAAACCCGTAACACGTGCAGTAGCGCTTGGCTTTGGTCTCTCTGCTACTTGATTGACATTTTGTGGACCTGTTTTGAAGAAAACCCAAGCAGAAAAAGGGCAAATGGCGTCATAAAATGTCCCGTGTTTTCATCTGTGGGTCAGGGAAATGTGTATTGGCTCTGACTGTAACCACGCAAGCCGCAGTTGATACTGCGCACTCACAGTAGTTCTTTCAGTCGTCGTTTCATTCCACCTCAGCTCACCCCCCGATTGAAATATACCTCACGGGTTCACAACAGACCCTGGTGTTAAGAAGCCGGTCATCACCTCTGAGGCCTTGAACCTCTGCAGGCAACTTCTTTCCCTCCATCTTCCGTGCGTCACCGTCAGGCTGTGTTTCAACCAGCACCTGCACTTTTCCCTGTTTAAAGGCGTTTCCCCACTAAAAGATCCTGGAACTAGACAAACAAAAACTACAAACGCTCCGTAGGAAAGTCTTTTCCGTTCGGCAGCACAGTGAGGAAATATGGCTGACGTGTGACAGGGTCGCAAACCCCCACGTGCACGGAGGATTTCGGAAATGCTAATAGGTCCAGATCCCCCGTCCCCTGCACACGCTTACACCAAACTGTCAAATCCCAGAAGAGTTAAGGAAATTTGTAACACGCTCTTGAGGGGGAATACCAAAAAAACGAATTAGCTCTGGGTTTCTTGGCCGGCCACCATCCAAACTCAGCACAACTTTCTAATCGTTTCAAATCAAATAGTTGAGTTTAACCTTAAAGACGAGCTTGTGTAAAGTAGATTAGGAAATCCCTGTTTGTTTATTGGTCTGTTTTATCATTAATAATTTTAAATGTGATGTCCCTGCATCATCTAGTGTTGGGTGGATCGTTACAGTAGAAACTTGAAATTTCTATTCTGTTTTTTAGCGCCACCTTACAACCGAAGGAACTTTACAAAGTAACGTCCAAACCTTAGAGAATTACTGAGAAACCCAGCAAATCCAACACAAGACAAAAGACAAAAGGCTGGTGATGCTGGACAACAGCACATTTTTGCACATAAACTCAAGCGGGTCGATACAGACGTGGTTATGGGTACGATCGGAAAGTCAAACGGATGTTTTCGGAGTCAACGAACCAAACTTTGATTTCACGTTCTCAAAGAAGGTTGGTGTGTACAATGGCTCTGCTGCTGCTCAGACGTTTCTCCACCGAGGGGAAATCAAAGTTCCCCGGCACTGCTGCGACCTCCAGCACGTCGTCTTAACACGCTCGTCAGCTCACCTCGTCCCACACTCATTAATCCTCCAGATTCTGCTGAAGCTCAATGTAGGAGGCTCTCCTGGGTTCCCTTGTATATGAAGAAAACTAAAGGACATAATGTTTATTCTAATGTTACTGAAACTCTGTGACACTGCAGCTTGGTGGAATATATCATTATAGATGTGGTGCATGGAAAACTGCTGAAATTAAACAATAAACTTCATCAAGCCATCTGTGTGAGTGAGCTGGATAAATACATAAAGGTAAAATAGTGGAGAACAGACCCCTTTTAACACATGGAGGGGAAAAGAAGATTGTTTCGTCTTTACAGTCGTGTGACGATCATGTGATCAAGTGACGATGTATGAAATGACATCTAGTTTAGGGCTTAATGCGGCCACATTTATTTATCATTATATCTCACTGTGTGTTGACTTTATGCTGCACTGAAATTAAACATGATCTGCAAAAACTGAAGTGAATAATGGATTTTTGCTTGATGCACTGCACAGAAAATGCTATTGACAACAGACCAAGACTTCCGTCCGTCAGCGTTCGGGCTGGAGCAACCGTCAGTTACACTGGGCTGGAGTGGAACACAGAACCAGTGAAGAAATTAATGAATAATTTTCGGCCTTCACGTGATCTTAGTGTATCTGAACAGATTCAAAATTGTATTTGCTTGTTGAATAGAACAGAGGAGGGCCGGTGCACATAAGAAATACATCTTATACCAAAACTAAATACTAGGATTGTCCACAGACCTTGGGTGGTCAGATGATACAACACACTGCAAACGTCGTCTCCTAACTTCTAACTTGACTTCTGCATTTGTATTGATAAAACACACTGTAATTAATGGAGCAAGAGCATCTAAGTGATAAAACATTAATATAATTATAATATAATTAGAGATTCTTATAATTATTATTATTATAATTACTTTGTTAATTACATTTCGGCCATCTTGTTTAAATGTGCTCGATTACATTTAATATGCCATATTTCATTATCGTCTTGCACTCCCAAATTATGAAACGTGATGAGCTTATAAAATAGTTAGCTTATAATATTTCAAACCATAGTACAACCAGTTATATATGTAAACGTCAGTCCTCTTACTGTCTTATAATATTTTTATTCTTATTGCTCCTTCCTCGCAGTCTGATATGCAGTTTCACGATCTTTTTCTGTCTGACCCCTTTTCTGTGGATCAGTTCCCCTGCAGACATTAGACGGTCGGTTTCATTAGCGATAAGTAAATCAAAACCTAAAACCTAATATTATGATTTTAATATTTATTGCTGTATCACCATTTAGTGACCTATGTTATTAAAGTTAGTTTTACTTTACTTTATAGCTTATATTTTAGTGTAATCACACTCTTTGTTTCTAGTATTTATCATTATTGTTATTTTATTGTATATTATTATTATTATTATTAGACAATTATATTATAATATAATTACATTAATAATTATTATTTTCAATATTCTTCTCTGAGTAATTCTAAACGCTTGCAGCTAGAAACACGGCTGGGCAGCTAATGTTTTTTTTTTATGTATTTTTATTTTGAATGTTAGTCTATTGGTTTTCCAAGCTGCTGGAACGCTACGAAATTGCAAAAACCACGTGGAGGATATGAAAAATAGTCTTTCATGTCTGTCACCTGTTTTTTTTTTTATTTTGAACGCCATTCTATGGAATTTGTGTCTGATGAGCGCTGCATAATTAAAACGTATACAACCTAATCTTCTGATTGTGTATCTGATTATGCAGAACAATAATCCCTGAGGCGTGTGTGTCGTTCTACTTGTGTGGTTTTACTTTGTGACGTTCTCGTTTTTTGTCGCGACCGTTCGCCGTTGTCCAGTTTTATTCTGAAAAGCCGGAAGCGGAAGCGCCGAGCTTGTTTGTTCGTGGCGATTGGTTCGCGTCGCCTCAGCCATTTTCTTCGCCTTCGTGGTTCCAGGTCGTATCCGGCAATAATCGGCTGAATCCGTCCTTTGCTGTGCACGTGCCCGGGTTAGCTTAGCGTTAGCCGCGCTCGCCTGGCGTGTGTCGTGCGCACAGGTAAGCTAACCTCACAGCTGCTAGCGTTAGCCCGACAGTTCGAGTTAGCCTGCGCACGAAGAGCTTTGCATAACGCGAGAAATAATCGGGGAATTCAGCGGAAAAGAAGTTATGTTCTGTCCCAGGAGCTTTTCACCCGTCCCGAGTTTTCTGGAAAACAAATCGGCTAAAACGAGCGAAGCGTAGCCTTAAGTTGATGATAGCTTAGCTTGTTTGGTTCCCTTAGTTATTAAAATTGGAGGTCGCAAAAGCAGATTTCTGCTGAATTCATTTTCCTCTAGGACCTGGGAAAGAGGTAGCATTTTCACATCTGCTGTTTTCACTAACATTGATTTACGTTAATGTGCATATATATATATATATATAAAAATATAAATTATAGCATTTTATTAATGCAGCTGTATAAACATCATTTTAAAAATAGGAAATAAATGGTGACACAACATTATGGTACATTCATATGGCTGAGTTAATCAAAACATTCACACAACTACATATTTTTTAGAAAAGTATAGCAAGGTTATGCCATAATATTATTTTGCAGCAATTGCTCTTTTGGTTGATTCCAGATGATGTTGTAGTTATTGACATATTGAAACACAAGTTACTTTTCTGTACGATTTTGGGGGTTCATGTTAATACAGGCAGAAGTGATACTTGGAGACTCTTGTCCCTGTTCACGCGAACTAGACAGTTAAAAAAAATATGAATTATGCATAATGATAACTGTCTTTGTTAAGTAAATGCATTTATTAAATGTTCTGTGGCACATTGTGGTTTAGTGCAAATTAAACAAATTTTTTTCCCCTACAGTTTGACAAAATGTCAAGGCCACAGTCGCGATCGCCACGTTACAGGTACAACTCATTAAATTTATTTTAGATTCATATATTTGTCCCACAAGACCTCTTAACCTTGATAATTTTCCTTGACAGTCTAAAACCAATTTTATATTATGATTCACTTGGTGACAATGTATTTATTATTTTCCAGGAGGTTTCCTTGGGAGGAACCAGACTTTGATCCTTACAGAGTTCTTTCTGAACTGGATGGGAATCCATTGGACAGGAGCCGCCACCCCAGAGATGCTTCTGAAGAGCACTTGAACTACTTCAGGGACGTCATGTACCCAGAGGGCCAGCGAAGATCCCCTCCTTTCCTTGATGACTATAGGCATAAGGATCGACAGCCTCCAGACCAGGAGTTTTACCAAAGTCGGCTGCCGCACCATCCTCATTTGCCGGGCTATGATGACCGCAGGCTTTTGCCACTGGGTGATGTAGGAGAAGGAGAAAGATGCAGAGGAGGTTTTAGAGAACACGTAAAGCACTACGAAAACAGGGGGAGGTCGCCCCAAACACCTCCAGGTTTGTCGAGGGAAAGATCACTGCCAACATCACAGTCTCACTCAGACCATCAACACAGAGAGCCGGGAATGAGCTGGAGGAGAGAGGAGCAGGGCAGAGATCGAGGAAGGTTCCGAGACCCCAGTCCCATTGCAAGGTCAGATGACAAAAGAGGGGGAACAGGTAGGGAAAGAGGAGGAAGGAGGAAATCACAAGGCGTCAACAGAGACAGACATAGGGAAGAACCACACCAGGAGAGGAACCCTCCCTTAAAAAGGCAAAGAAGAGAAATGGATGACACCAGTCACCTTGGGTAAATTTTAAGGAAAATGCTTGCCGCACTATTGCAGGAAAATAAGAAAATGGATTCTCACCTTTTGTATTTTCCATAGAGCACAATCTCAGGCTCACTCTGTCATCATGCCATTTTCCATGATACAGAACAGTAGTATAGCAAACGCTGCATGGCAAAAATGTTTCTTTGCAAGATCATCTGATATTGTAAAATTTCTGCATTTCATGTGTGGGAACCTATTGTACCGTTGACATTGATGGAAACAGCGTTTGTGCCATTAATGGCAAAGTATTTTATATGTTTCATGCTACAAAGTTAATACATAAATCTAGTCTTTCATAAGAAAAAAATCCATAGCTAAGTTCAAGTGCACATTTAAAACGAGATGTGACGAAACAGTGGATCCATGTGTCATTGTTGAACCATGTTACCTCCTCTTATGCCATCACAGGTACAGGAATGAGGAGAACTTTGGGGTCAAGCGTTACTCGTTGGACACACCCAGAGATAGGTTTGGAGGGGACCATCAGGGGAGTCTCCCCCACATGAGTAGGCAGCACTTGGGACCACTCGTTATTGAACATGGTCACGGCATCACAGACAGCAGAGAGTTGCCACGGTGGGAACACTTTGAAGACCACAGAGGTCTTGACCCTGACTTTGATCATCAACGGAGTCCCCGTTCAATGGCCTCTACAGAGGAGCGTTTTAGGAGATCAAACAGCAGGTTGGGTGATCGAGAAGACACAAGGCGATACCATTTTCAACACAATTTGAGAGAGGCAAACTATCCTGAAACTAGGAGGAGCCCTACGCAACAAGACAGACCAAACCCTGTGAGATATGATGACGAAGATGGTCTCGCAAACCTCAAGGCGAGGAATGGTCCACGCACTGCACGAGGGAGGTCCGATCAAGGACAGGGTGGAAGGACTGGACCGCCCAGGAATCCACCATACCTACAGCAAGCCATTCGGGGATACAAAGATCCTTCTCACGAAGAGCAAAGTACAGGGTATCGACCTTTTAAGGAAGATTGTTATGAAGATCCTGTTGAACAAGAACCTAACTGGTCAGAAAATCATAAACAGTGGAAACTTGATGGGCCTGGAAGTCTGGACCGATACCCACCAAGGAGGGAATTAGACCCCAAAATGCCCCATCAGAGGGAGCGTGGATGGAACGATCAGAAAACAAACAACGTGACTGTTGTAGCAGAGGAAACGCTCACCATTAAAGTGGACATGAGCCGACCTGTAAGCCAAAACAGGTAGAGTATTGTTTATTTTTTTCAATCAAATTATCAAAGGTGATGGGTGAAAGTTCACACTTTTTTCATTTTAAACTCATGAAGAAAAAAGGAGGAACAAAGCACCATGGGGAGTGTGGAGACTCATGGGAAAATACTTGTAACACTGGAGACGATGTGATTTCATCAGCTGAATCTCAGCTGGATTTGGTTGGAGCTGGTCCAAACGCTGCCAGCTTCTGACCATTTACATGAAATGTCTTTTCGTGTCGAGAATGCAAGGCATCGCTGTTACAAGCATCTACCAAATTATATCTACTGTCTCGTAGTCCAAGAAGGATTCAGTGCAAAGCCTTCTGCAGGTGGCAACACATTTTTATCTAAGGTGAAATGGTCTCCACTTGAAAGTCTTAGGAGTGACATGATTCCACAAAACCTGCATTATAGACTCACAGAAACCCCTTGCTGAAGAAATCAGTCTCCAGTAGATGTATGCCATACTGGAGCTGATGCTTGGGACTGTTTTTGGTAAAGTGGTAATGTTGGAATCAGCTGGAATAACCTTAAGGAAGATGATTTGCAGTTTTATCTGCATCTGATTCAATGCATGAAAGAAGATGCCTGGCAAAAAGAGTCAAAATGCAGCTATTTTCAGCACCTCAGGATGGCTGAATCCAGATTTTCTGATTTGAGCAACTGGACACAGTGGTGCAGTTATGAAGAATAACCCTGGACAACGTGAAAGATATTTAGCAAAACAAAGCCAAAATGTGTTTGTTTTCATCACCTGCACATTGATCAGGAGGGTATTTGAGGATATTCTGGGAAGATTGAAAGACCACGACATTGCCAAGACATAACCTCTCTACTAATACATGTTGACTCAGAAGGCCAGGAAAATCATGAAATCTCACTAAGTCCAAGGGGACTGCGCTGCAGAGATGGACCAAAACCCAGTAATTATGCATCACTGAAGACAAATATCATGAAGAGATGTTGATGTTCAAAGACATTGTATGTCATCACTCAAGAAGCAGCATCTTGGGTTAGAGATCCCAATAAATACAGGGGATTGTGTATGCAGGTGAACAACCAACATTTTTTTGATGCCACGGATTAACTCTGATTGTCCTGATTTACACTTTGAAGAGATTTTCCTCTCTGTCCTTGAAGTTGGACTCCTTAAAGAAGATAAAATCCAACCCAGTTAAAGTGGTGGAGAAGTCTGACTGCAGTTACTTCAGAAGGGATGTCCAAAAATGTTGGGAGAGACTGGGTTATGACTGTGTTACATCTGAAAGCTGAGATGTGCTAGCCTCAGCTGTTGCGTAACACTCGCCTCACGACAAAGCATTCTCTGTCTCCAGACGGAAGGAGAAGAGCCTCCTTCATAAAGGATATCCAAGTGACAATGCGTGTTCTGTGATGTGAGATGCGAATGGTTAAGATGAACCAGGGATCAGGGAGCCAATGGTCTGCATCAAAAACAAGAGCCTGGACACATTGGAAAGCTATGGGCCAGACAAGGAGGACGTGCCAGTCTGAATCAAGAGACGTACCAACACGACTTCTTAACCTTTGTGGGAGATGGTATATGGGCCTATGGCCTGTGGAAGACCCACATCCATCTTATTTCTGCAACTACTGCAACATGCTTTCAACCAGAAGCTGACATTCATTTAAGAAGACACTGAAGCAACAAACATAAACTTTGGATGTGTAATTAAAATGAGGAATTCATGCACGATGCTGTTGAAAAAATCAAGGCATCTTCTGCTGCAAGAGGAAGTGACAGAGTTTACCTTTTAAGACAGAAAAAGGACGGAGAAATCAACGTTGTGGCGATAATTATTGTCGGTTCTGATCAAAAATGGAGTGCAACATTAGCACTGTTCGAAGAAGAAACCAAGCCATGAAAGTAAAACCACGTGATGGAGGAGAAAATGCAACATTATCAGTGGAGAAAGAGAATTCCGACCAATGGGCACGTCAGTGCTGAAAATTGTAGGAAATTCAACTCCTTGGCATAAACATGACAAGCTGTCAACGCTCATATCATCTACACGTCGAATCGACCATCACCTTGAACGAACAAATACTAAAGTCATAAAGATAAAAATCCACACGGGTCAGCGGAAGAATTTGAGCACAAACAGTACCGAGAAAATGAAGGCATTTTATTATATTCATTGTACATAAAGGAGAAATTGAACAAAGATGTCCAAACATAAGCAAAACAAAACTGTGAATGCTCCGGGAGCTAAAGGAGGATCAGTCGGTCCTGGGCAAACGATGGGGCAAGTTTGACCAAAGGCTGGAGAAGGAACGTAAATCCACAGGATTCAGAAAGCGTGTCCATCTCCAGTACAGCGGCTGAGAATCTAAAAGTGAAGATTGACATTTCATTTTGCATCTGACAAGAAAAAGAGTGTGAACTTTCACCCAGCCTTAAAGTCGCCTGTGTTTTGAAAAGCGAGAGATCTCCGGCTGTCACGTTTTTTTTTTTTTTTTGTTTTGTTTTGTTTTTTATTCGGGGGGGTCTAGAGTTTGGATTTTTGTTAAATAAACGTAAAGAAATTGTGATGCGGGTTACAATGTACATGGGCCAAGCTGGAATTCATGGGGACCGGTGAAATAATTTGTGATCACAACTTTGTGGAGGCTTGCTTTTAAACTTGCAGTGTGTAGTTATTGTAGAAAAACCAGCTGACCAGCCCATGAAAGGTAAGTATTGGGTAAGGTAAAGATTTTCCCTTTTACTCTGATGTGACAGGGGCAGAAAAAGATTATTTTAAGCTAAAATACACAGAACAAGCAAGAGCGGTAGAACTTCATATCATCCTTATGAAAATACTGCAAATCAATATTCCAAAATAATGTAATTAAACATAAAGGACTGTAAGCTAATGTCTCATTTAGTTTTTGTATTTCAAGTCATAATATCTGGTATATAATGTTTTCTAGACGATACTTGGTGGCTCAGACAGATGTTGAGGGTAACTTGTTTAGCCTCTTGCCCACTGCTTCTAACCCTTGTCCCGCTCCTCGCCAGCTCGCTGTGCTACTCCTCGGACAGACAGCTGTCGTTAGACCTGGTCAACGTGGGTCGTCAGCGTCTAGACTTTCTGCCCATGTTGGAGCACTCTGGGACGTACCGAGAAACTGCCATGCACACTGGCACTTTTGCCCAGGAAATCATCACTCTGGTGCATCAGGTCAAAGGTCGGTACAGCACACACATACAAGTGTGCGTATTGTATTTAAATATAATTTTTTGCAGTCTGTGGGGTTGACTGGCAAGAGCAGAAAATAGTTATAACTTAGCATCTAGTAACAATCAATGAATCAGTTGAAATACGCATGATTTCGCTCTGATTACTCTACATTTGTGTGTGAACTGTGTGTTCATAAAATTGGTATTTTTGTGTTGGCACGTTGTATCAAAACCACATCTTTTTTAATTAATTGTTTTCGTAATTTTTAGTCTTCTTATATTTTCTACAAAAGCCTCTTTTTGACTTTGCTGTGACTCTGAGTAATACGCTGTTATTCCCGACATCCTCTGCTCTCTCAGCCCCTTGTTGGCAACCCTCCTTTTTAACACAAATACAAGCTTGTATTTGTCTTGATTAAGGTAAAGTAGGTCATGATAAAGCACGGAAGTGTGTGTTAACTACAGACCTTATTTCAGGCAGGTACACAAAAACCCATAGACATTGGGATGAAGTGCCAAAACAGTACGTGATTTCTGATTCGTGCACCTTTCTGTTGTGTGTACCACAGAGCAGTATTTCAGAGATGATGGCGTCACCCTGAATGAGCGATTCTCAGCCCCTCAAAAAGGCGGCTGCTCTGAAGAAGAGATGGATGAGCTGACGCTGGATGAGAGGTTCACCTCAAACAGGTATGTCTGAAAGTGACACACATAAATACAAATTATTTTTGCGCAGCCTAGTAGGAGGATCAGACCTATTTAAAATGCAATGAAATACTATTATTTTAATTGTCCACATTCAGAGCAACAAAATCCCATCCCTGAATCATAGTCCTTTAGTTGGCATGGTAAAACGTTAGGCGCTTTTTGTCTTTTTTTAAATTATTGTAATTTTTTAGCCTTAACCGTAATACCAACCTTTACATTTTTTTCTGCAGGGGCTTCAGCTTTAATATGAACTCCCTTGTTGAAGAGGATGTACCTCTGTTCTCCAGACTCAGGCCCATGCAGGTAAATGAGACACCTCAGGATCCTAAATACACCAGATTATTTGGGGAAATTGTAACGTTCAAAGCTTTACTAACAAACTGACATTTTTTAAAAAAAGGTAATATGCACTAAAAATCGTCCAAAAAACCCTTAGAGGGAACATGAGTTACACATCCAAATCCAAATAAACAGCTTTACAAAATAATTGAAATACATTTATGATTACAAGGGTTAGCACTAATAAGCAGTTTAAAATTCCTAAATGGGACATTGCAGTAGAGAAGGAAGTCGCTGTAAAACTGTCTTACATTATTTTAAGTTATGAAATATCAGTGTTCCATAAGCTTGAACCCCGAAAACATTACACAAAATTGTGTTTGATGAGTGAAACCCCTTAGTCTCAAAGTAGATTGAAATATTAGTCTAACTCAGTGCTTCTCAATTATTTTCTGTGATGCCCCCCCTAGCGGAAAAAAAAAAATTTGCGGGGGGCCCAGGGGGGCGCGCCCCACTATTTGAGAAACACTGGTCTTACTGATGATGTGATGACAGGGTTTGAACCAGCATCCGGTGCGAGACCCAGGTGACCTGAGACACGACCTGGAGAGGAGGCGGCAGGAGAGACTTGAAGGCGTGAAAGTTACAATCCTGGGGAACAGTTTGTCAGCCCGCTCCCCAATCCAAGTCAGGTGAGCTCACACGTCCTCCATCTTCAAAAGAAATAAGTTCTGCCAACATGTTTCTGTGACGCGGTAGGTCTTCTATAATGTCGAGTTCTGTCACTGTGACCAGTATATGAGCAAAAAGCCTTTACCTTTTTTATTTTAATTATTTATTACTTCTTTAGTTGTGGGAGTCATGAAGAATAAATTATTGTATTGCCACCAAACAGTAACGCAGCTGAATTTACTGGCAGACTGAATCTTAATTTGCAGCGATTTAAAAAAAAAAAAAAAAGACTTGAATGGCATCAGTTTTTATCTTAGCATGTGATAATGAATATTTTCTCTACTCAGCGAGCTGGGTTTGGAGTACAGTGATGAAGATGAGATTGCTCAGATGGTGGATGAGGGATTCTTCAATTGGCCCCAGGAGCAAAGCAGGAGACGTGAAGGCAACACGGTGAGTTTCGAGGTGCTGGAAGTAGAACAGCTCAAGTACTGCAGTGGTAGAGTAATTCTTAAAGCTTTAACCCTCCTTTGTTAGGGCCAGAGGAGAGGGGGTCCCTCCAGACTGAACTCTGGCCCCCAGCGCAGAAACACTCGTGGTAGCAACCGGGGCGGACAAACGAGGCGGCAGAACAGCAGACACAACCATGCAGGTAATTCAACCGTCAGTCAGGATTGCTTTCAAAGAACTGACAACTCCCCCACACAACCGGCGTTAAAGAAGAGCCTTATTTATTCTTTACTGCTCGTATGTGTGTGTGGGTTTTTTCATTACTCCTACAATAAAAAAGTCGAATGTCATTATGGTTCTGTTAGTGAGGACATGAAAGTGCTCACAAGTGACTGAACGTTTCCAGCTCCAGTGTTGAATGGGGAGTGCGAGAATGACATCGCACGCTGTTCGAGGATGTTTGCGTCATCCTGCGTTACATGTGGTTTCATCCTTCTTGCTGCAGAGACATTTCCCCTGCCTCACGCTGATGTAGACACAGTGCAACTATGACTGCACTTGACCTGGCAGATCTCGTCCACTCTGCCTCTAGTCCGTTGCTTCTTTTTTTCAATTGAATGTCTCCGGGTAGGATCTATTTTCTTCTTCCTCGTTGCTCATCTCACGAAACGGAAACACTCGTAGCACTTTGCTTTGATGTTTGCTCTTTGACTTCGATGTTTGCTGCCTTGTACCTCACACAATAAGCGTCTCCCAGATGACTGCACGGAAACGTCCCATCTACACTCAATTTGAACCATTTCAACAAAAGGAATGTTTTGCAGCAGGGACATGTCCATGTCCTTTATTAATTTAGCCTGTTAAAGATTTGTTTTTGGGAGGATTTCTTTATCTTATTCAGGGGTCTAAGAGAAAAAAAAAGTGTGCTGCTGTTGTACAGATCATAAAACGCCTTGAAGCAAATGTTTAACTTTATTCAGCTACGTCCGTAAAGCGTGATTTGATTAGCGACCCTAACAGCAGTCCTCATGCTGCAGCTTGTGACGTCATCTGCTTAAGACTGAAGTGGATAGTTTTTAGTCGTCTGTGTCTAACGTATGCAGTGGCCCGTTCAGAGTCTCTGCTGGTGTGAGCATGTTTTCACCAACCCTTTCATACATACGTTTGCGAGCTGTGCTCTCGGACCTATAATCCGTGTGGGGGACTTGTTGCTTCGCTCACAGCAATGGTGACGTGTTAAATGATCGCCCGCCTCTCACCCCGCCTGTTTTCAATAAAAATCCCAACCACCTTTTCCCCCGACCATCTTGTGTTGTTGTCTTTCTAGCCGGACGAGAGCTCAGTTCCTCCTCCGTGGACAGTTTGTCTCAGCGTCAGTGTGACACATTTAGTCAGATTTGCTCTGTGTTGAACTCTGTTCATCCCTGTTGTGTAACAGCCTCGTAGCTTTCCTGCAGTTTCCTCTGGCAGCGTCATGTTGAGGCTGTCGGGGAGTGGAATGTTCCCTTTCGACCTGCTGACTTGTTACTGTTTTAAGCAGGTTCCCTGCCCTCCCAATTATCAGCTTCTAACACAACCTGAGCTTGTGCAGGCACATTTTCCTCCTTGTTCTACATACACGCTGGTCAAATCCTCTTTTGTTGTTCATGAGTAAACTGTAAACAGTCACCAGCCCGTTGACTTTGACCTAAATTTCTCTGACCTCTCGCTCTCTTTCGTCTCTCCGTAGGTCCAAACTGGTGATGGACAGCTGGAAGGTATTGTGTGTGTGTGTGTGTGTGTGTGTGTGTGTGTGTGTGTGTGCGTGTAAATGATTTCACAACTTGATAAAAACAGCCCGATAAACCCGAAGCATTTTGCCTTTGTCCAGGGCCGATTCGTGCCTGTCTTGATTCTGATTAACAGCACAGTGTTTGTGAACTGTAAAAACATATCTGCTCTGTTGACTGAGTGATGAATATGTATAAGATTTACATTCTGTAACTTTGACCTGTTCTGTATTTTATTGATTTGTGTCTATTACTGATCTGTTTTTTATTTTTATTTTTTCTCTAACTCTTTTCACTTCATGTTTATGTGTTGTCTTTATTTAAAACTATCAGATAAAATAAAAATAATAGGATGTTTTTGAATATCTCCTCGAAATAGCAGATGTTTAAAGTGAAAAATAAAATCCACTGTGAGCGTGTAATTACAGAAATGACTGACAATTGTAGGTAATAATTTGTACCTACACTAATGGAATTAATTGACATTTTATCTGTCACGTCATAAACGTTCTTCCTCTCCTGCGTAAAGTACCAAGCATTGACAGCTTAGCTCTGCAGAAGTTCATTCACTTCTGCTTATTGTCCAAATAAAATTCATTTCCAATCTGTGTGCTTGGTTCACCTTGTTCACTTTGGGGTTTTTATTGATCGTAAATTCAATACGAAGTGTAAATAGAACTTTTTCATTTATTCAACCAAAAACAAATACTTTTTTTAACAGCAACCAGCTTGTGTTGTCACATTAGGAACAGCACATGTGGTATTTTAACCGTGGCTCAGTTTTATTGTCCCACTTAATTGTGATGCTCACACTTGTGCCTTCCTTAAAATGTCATATTCATGTCTTCGACTTTGTCACATAAATTGACTGTAGAACTTTGCCAGAGTTGAGAGCACCAGAAAAAAAAAAGTTGACTTGATGAAAATAGTTTTTACCATGGAAATTGCAACTTAATAAAACTAAAGGACTTTCATTGCTCAGTACGCAAATACAACGAGTCCTTATCAGGTCGGTTCTCAGTCACTGATTAAATTTGTGTGTTTTTGCCTTTAAGGCTCGTAGTTACGCCTGGTTTTACTGCTGTGCTACGTAAATGCAGCGGAGTTGAAAACTGTGAAGGAGCTTTGAGAATAAAGCACTTTGTCAAAGGTGTTTAGACAAGATTTATTTAAAATATTAGGTGAAAATGTAACTTAAAAAGCAGTTGAACAGACATTTCTCACATCAAAATTCTTAAATTTTATTTAAAATGAATAAATCTACAGCCGGGGAAACGGGGAACGTCTTGTCTTTGGTTTTGTGTGGTCATACAATCCGGGCCTGCGGGGCAACACTCAGGACACCTGGAGGCTCCGACCATTTTCACTTCAGTTATTAGTCCGCTGTGCTGATGGATATTCATATCTTCAAATTGTTCATCTCTTTCTTGCCACCAAAAGTTAGTGTAAAAGTGAACAAACACTTCTTGACTTTGTGCGTCGGTTTGTGTGTGAATTTTAGGACGTCATATAGGTAGACGTGTGTCACCCTTTGAAACTAAGTCGACTACAGCTTCAGGTGGAAGTCAGTATCAAATCTATAGAAATTAAAGAAAACTTTTTATTAAATTAAAGTGGACAAAGCGACATTGTTTCAACTTAAATATACGACAAAGCGTGTAGAGTGATCCGAACACGGGTAGAATTAGCTAGTCCATCATGTCGCAGTCGTTGACACTGAAGTCCCTAAACGCATCGTTAAAAATGACAGCTCGATACCGTAGCTTATGTTTAAATGAAAACCCTTAATTTTTCATTTATAATTGAAAACCTGAATCAGAAATACTGGTTTCTCCAGCCGTTATTGCTGTGGAGAAACGTCATTGCGGCATCATTGTTACTGTAGCAGCTCTAAAGCCCGACGGTTGTGACCCTCTTCGCACGGTCGTCGAATGGCTTTCGAAACTGACATGTTTAGCACCCAGATATTTGTGCAGCAGCGATGAGAGATCGCTTCACTTTGATGTGGACAGTTACAAACTAAAGAACCTGAGAACTGCAGATATAAAAGGCACAAGGAAAAAAGGCTGTTAATTTTAGTCGTCCCTGAAACTGATCAAACTTCAGATATGTAAAAGAAATATCTACACTGATGGAAAGTTTTCATCACGCGGCGCTTATTTTAGTTTTCACATTGAATGACATGAGGTTGACAATCCATCGAAAACATGTTTCTTTATTGTGAGCGCCGGAAGAGACTAAATGAGAAATTATCTGAAAAAACTACAAATGCTGCATAAAAGCGAGTAAATATGGCTTAATTTCAGTTAATGTAATTTACATGAACTATTTTGTCCTGAGGTAACCTGTTAATCTAATGGTCCTGCCGGGTTTCCCTACAGTTACAGCTGAATTGGTTTCTGGGTCCTGAAAATGGAGCCAAAGCGGTTCATCTAGAGAACTGATCTCACAGTGACGTAAGTCGGTCTCGCAGCAGCTTTTTTACATAATCTCATTACAAACCGTGTTGCTGTGTTCCCAGAATTCACAGCTCTTAAATCAGCTCTTCCAGATCCTGTCTCTGTGAGCAGAGACGTGACTTCAATCATACGTAACTGTAGTGGTCATCTTCATCAGCCAGTGTGGGGGCTCTGCAGCTCCTCCGGTGGGGCTGGGAGACCCCATGACACCCAGAGGACATCGGGGCTTTCGTCAACAGAGTTAGCGGTGAGTTTCGATGTGTGTTGGGAGGTCGATTTCAAAGGCGAGAGTCACAGGGGAGAGGGCGAAACGCCACCTCCGTGTTCTCCTCCATCATGACGTCAAAGCGGCACATCAGAGGCCTGAAGAAGAGCAGAACGTAAATATTAACCGATGAATCTTACAGTTATTTCTGAATTACCCATGAAGTCTACAGAGCGTGAAATGATTAAGAGAAAGTTCGGAGGCTGTCGTAAAAACAACCGACAATCCAAGTGGTGGCTGCAGCTTAACGTATGCAAACAGACACATGACAAGCAAATTAAGAAAACATCAGTTTCACACACTAGTCTGCAATGGACAAAGTGATGGACATGTCTAGGAGACTGTTGCTATGGAGACTAATTAAACTGTCAAAGTTTGTGTTGAAAAAACTAGGCGTGCAGAGGCTTAGCTGTTTATAGGCAATGTGTTCAAAATCTGATCTTCAGGTGTCTCCCTCTAAGGTCAAATGTCCATGTCCACGCCCGAGGGTGGACGGCCTTAATGCGATGGGTGGCCATGGGAAGCAGCAAGCCTCTAGCAAAGGACCTGTGATGGGCGAGGACCGTTGGGCGGCAGGTGGCCATCCTGGAGGATGGGTGGGCTGGAGGGGCCTCTGCATCAACCTCACGAGCACAAACTGTTGTAGCAGATGTGGCGCGTGGCGAAGACACTAGCAGTGGCGTCACTTTGGCGTGTAGTGGCAGCTCCCAGAAATACGAACAACTCAGGCACAGGAACTAAGGTGGCAGCATGGTTGTCACCTCACTGAGGGTCAGGAACTCAAGTGATGTCATAGTGATGGAAATGGCAACTGAAGTAGTTTCATCATCCTCCAACCCACCGTGGAAGAGGAGCGGAGGTGTCAGCGCCTCATCAGGACCATGAACAGAGGAGGTGTCAGCCTGCTGACTCATAAATAAAATCAGGCGAGTCGTCAGCTGAGGCAGGAGCAGCGAATGAGCGGGGTCATCTGCGGAAAAACTACTGGTTCAGCCGCTGGTTCTGTCGACTGGAGGTTAGCAGGCTCGTGTCTGACTGAGGATGAGGCAGATGAAGGTTCGCAACTGCTACCGAGTTCAACGTCTGTGGCTACGTGGTCATGGTCAAGCAGGGCTGCCTGCCTCACTTTAACGCTAAGGTTTCAGATGGGAGGCTGAGAGATCCTAAGGCCTCATAGATCCAATTATAAGTGCATGTGCAGGCTGAATACTAACAGGCCTAGAGGTAGCAAGAGGAAAATCCGGGGAAGCCTGGAAACTGGCACACAAAGCGACGTCGGCAACCAACCGGCAAACTTCTGGAAAGTCCGTTAACCACAGTCCTGTTATCCAAAATCCTTTGCAAGTGTATTTGCAACCGCCTGGAGGTGGATTAGTTTGCCCCTAATTACCGAGGACTCTGGTGAAGTCCACGTCGGCCAGATTGTTCTGTGACAAGTGTGTTAAATAACACTAGGCAGGGAGAGGACACACACGGGGAAATCAGTGCGGTGAGACTGATTGTTACAGTAAATGGCCAAGAAGGTTAAACGGGAGCAAAGTCAAAGGTTAACAGCGGATAAGAGTCCAGAACAAGTCCAGAACCAAAAATACAACCAAAGCAGGCTCATATGTGCTGACAGTGAGACGCATTAAAAAGACGACTTATATACAGGCTGCCTCTTAAAACCCAATTCAGGGGTGTGTGTGTGTGTGTGTGTGTGTGTGTGTGTGTCCATAAAGAGGATGATGTCACCTGTACGTTTTCTAATTGCTTTATCAAATGAATTCTGACATATTGACTTGTCCTTTCTTTGGTTTATGTGTTCAAACACTCACGGCATTGTCATGTGTCGTGTCTGCATGTGCTTTTTTTAAGGTGCGCTGCGTTGAGCTCTAGT
Source organism: Channa striata (assembly GCA_033026295.1). Taxonomy (NCBI): domain Eukaryota; kingdom Metazoa; phylum Chordata; class Actinopteri; order Anabantiformes; family Channidae; genus Channa; species Channa striata. Next base: position 38,206,302 of record CM065169.1, read on the forward strand.
AGAAAAGAATCAAAATATACAGAAAAAAAATTGGAATTCACAAACAAATATAAGAAAATGACCTAGTGGTGGCATAACAACAACTGTGATAGCACCACACGATGCCCCAGTTGTCTCACACAGTGAGCAGGTTTTGTCCATTTCCCCTGATGCTTATTAAAAAATATTTGATTTGTCAACACGTGAGGAAACATAATTAGCATTTGTGAAGTTGAATTTACCATCTGCTCTTGTGTAAAAATAATCGCTAAGGCAGTAGTGCAACTAATTTAGGAAATGGAGACACGCTGACTCACGTTTACTTGTAAATTGAAAATGTTCGAACATTTTAAAACGTGTCTTACCTGTCAGGATGTTCCAGAGGTGTGAATCGGATCCGCAGCAGTCTGATTTTGTAGCGGGGACCAATCACGTTGCCGGTGTTGATGCGCATGGAAATCTTCTGGATGTGAGAGAGATCGTCGTCGAACTGGGCCAGCAGTCGCGTGGCCGTGTACTGTTCGAACCGGAGGCGCTTGCTGGAGGCAAATGAGGAGGAGGATCCAAGTTAAGAATCTTAGACGTCGCTGAACGAGGCTTCAAACACAGAGGCCTGAGCTGAAGCCGGGACGGTCAGTGCACTTCAGCTCCCAGCCTAGATGCAGATGTGAGTCATAAATCACCATCTCCATCTCTAACCTGAACTAACGTATGTTAAAGCTGCTTCTAACTCTTGCTGTGACCCAAACAACCGATGAACACTCGCAGCCTGAGCCCGACTCATGTCTGACTGACCCCACTGGCTGGAATCGTCCACGCACCATGAGCCGCTCAGGAGTGCAGCTAATCGTCCTACTTATCTAACTTCGCTTCCCCTGGTCGATAAGTTGGACGAGACAAGACCACTCTGTGACCCCGTGCACCTTTAAAGACCTCCTTTAATCCGTTCCTCACCCAAACAGAGAGCAGGCAGATGGCAGCAGGAGCAGGAGCTCGGCTACAAGCTATCGGCTTGTTTGGCTCCTTCATGAGTGAGTCATACCATAAAGAACTGAATACCGGACTCACATGAGTCAGAAAAGGTTTCTAGCTTTGGGATTTGCGCATTTGATCCCCCCCTGTTGTCTAACCTGCAGTCACTGATCACAGGGGTTTACAGGGTCATCGATCAGCACAGAGGAGGTTCATTCTCACAACCCCTGCAGAACATGCAGGTTGTGTCTGGCCAACACTCACTGGTCTATTCGAGCCTCTGTGAAGTTCCCGCCACCGTGCAGCCGGATGTAGACGACCCCCCAACGCAGATACTGGTTCCAGGTCACCATGTCCACTCTGTAGCTCAGCTCTGTATGTATGAAGGAGATACGGCGTCATGTGCTCATAAGGCCCACAGCAAACACATCACTGCAGCTTCATCTTATTTGATGGAAAATACTCCGTCTTTGCCGACACCTGCTTTTTAAATGCTGTGTAAATTAGCAAGAAAGTTGTGGAGTGAAAACGAGAAATCTTTTCAAATCATAATAGTAATCTGAGCTGAACCAATAGCTGTTTATGTGCCCAGATTTTAACGTGAATGATTCTCCTGAAAGGTTTGTGTGAGACAACGTTGGACTCACTCCTGTAGGGCAGCGAGGCTGTGGTGCTGAAGAAGACCCGAGTCTGTCCGAGTCCCAGCAGAGCTTCCCGCCACTGGCCGACGTCGTAACCTGCAGGTGAGACCACGCAGCAGCTTTTACTCTGGCTAAGAGTCGTTCCGGTTCGTAATGTGGCTGGACACAGAGTGTACAGGGTGAAAAGTGACGATTCTCGGCACATTGTGCAGTTCCTGTGATTTCTACACAGACGTACAGTGTGTGTTGCCACATACAAGTATGTGTTTCATGTCAGTGCAACTGTGAGAAAGATTCTGTCACCTCAGTCAGCAGCTCTGCATCACGTCTGCCCTCCAACACTGTGAACTTGCATCTTGTGGTTTGAAGTTTGGCATTAGTCTGTTGTGTGCTGCTCCTGCAGTACATGCTGAGTTTTTGTAGCTACACTGAGCTGGTTCATTTTGGTGTAAGGAGCGGAACAGATGCTGGGCCTCTTAGCGGTCTCAGCCACAGTTAATAAAAACACCTTGGAGGGTTTATATCCCAAATATTTAAAGTGCAGAAAAAACCTGTGGGATTTTCAGAGACTAGTGTGGCCCGTGATGGAGAAGTTCAGCAGCCTTTATTAAACGGACTGACCGAAGGATAAGAAGCGTCGTTTTAATGTCGCAGTTACTGCTGGACACAACTACAGGCCATTTGTGGTCAATTTTCCCACCTACCAAGCACAGGGCAGGAGGCGGGTTTAAAGGCCTCACACTGCAGGCACCGGCCGTCCAGGAAGTCGCTGTAGGAAGAGCATGGGTAACCCGTGAGGCTGCAGGTCCGGTTCAGGGCGCACAAGTACAGGAACACGGAGCGCTGGTGGTCACATACAAAGTAGGATTTACCTGCAGGACGAAGACATGAAACCAAAGTCAGTGTGTCATAATGAGCGAATGCATTTTATTCTGCCTGTGTGTGTGTTCACCTGCAAAGATAGTCTTAGGACACCCCGGCTGGTCGGCTCCGCCGTTGGCGTAGAAATCAATATGACCATGAGCTCCTCTGAGTCCAAACGCTGCATGTAGAAAACACACGTAGGTGGTCACACAGTGGAGCGAAACCCACTCGCAGGGGACGGGGCTGGGATTTGGATCTTACCGCATCAAGTTTGAATGAAACATTGGGAGCATTAAAAAACTGAATAACATGATATGATGCTTACAGTTCATGTCCGTATGAAGCACGTCCACAAACATGGCGTCAGAGGGGTCCAGCCTCTCCTCTGGTGTGGCGCTAGTGAACATCGGCCCCGCTGGATCCAGACCTAAAGGGACGAGGACAGTGTTTTAGTTTTTGAAAACCAAAATGTTGGACACTTTTGTTTAAACGGTTATTGTTTGGATCTTTCTATAGAACATTTCAATACAATGTATAAAAGTGGACAAAAATAAAAAGCTGCAGGAAATAGGAAATCTTAAATACACAACAGGTGACAATACTGTAAAATATCTAAGGCAAAAGCTGTGCTGCAAATGTCGCATCTAAACTTTTGCCATTTATTTTACAGACGTACTTCTTACAAAAAACACTTTTCAGTTTTATATCGTGTTAATGCATTTATGGATGTAGCACTTTTTCAAAACCCGTTATAAATTTCTGCACACACCTAATTCAAAAAGAAACATCAAAGAAACAAAAAGTGTGTGTAAACAAATAGTCATGTGACGAAACGCAACCCAGGCGCCACACCGCAGGCACGTGCAGAACGTGCTGTCACCTGTGATCCGTCCAATCTGTCCCTTCAGGTTTGCTCCGATGAACCCGGCCAGGTGAGCTCCCAGACTGACACCGATGAGATGCACCGAGCTCAGAGACGCTCCTTCCTCCTGCGGACACACAGGTTTTGCCAGGATTTCGTCAGCTCAATTTGGATGCAGGACTTAGAAGGAAAGTGCCACATCTGAGAACTCAAGCACTCATGTCTCACCTGCATCGTCCTGATGAATCCGGTCAGGTTGTGAGCTGCCTCCCTCGTGTAGGACACAGCGGTGAAGTAGTTGAGGTTGGCCGCTCCCCTGTTCCAGTCCACCACGATGATGTTCAAGTCCTCCTGCGCAGCCAGCAGGTGGACGATGTGGTTGATCCAGATGGGGGGCGCTCCGGTGGGCCGGTAGCCGTGGATGACGAAGGCAGTTGGGAGGGAGAGGTTGAGGAGCGGCTGGGCGGACAGGTGGTGGTGGCCGATCTCACGGCCACAGTCGAGGTTGGAGCGGGTGTAGAGCAGCAGCCGGACGTACAGGCTGGTCCCGATGAAGCAGTGGGACAAGGTCAGGTCGGTGAAGTTGTCACAGGACTCGCCCGGCCCACTCTCCTCCTCACCTGGACACAAAGGACAGGAGTCTGTTTTGGACACTGACCGAAATATAACCGACAATTTGGATTCATCCTCTGGGAACCATGAACGTTTGTTCAAATGTTTGCGTGCAAATTGATAAATGACACTTTAAATTCATAAAGGTGGATGACAGCATCTGCTAGTTTTATACGAGGACGGTGGTATTAATGTTGTGGCTGACATTTTAATTAGCTGTTTCCCTGTTCAAATTACCAGTGCTAAGCTAACTCCCTCTTAGCTCTGGCTTTAAATTTATCACACGAACGTGAAGATGATGTCACCCTGAGGAGCAGAGCCCACACGTAGCATGTAGCGTGGGCCCGAGCTCGCTGAGGCGCTCGGCGATCACACTGCCCTCGATGGGATCAGGCTGCTATAAAAAACCACACATCATCCTCACAGGGGTGATTACAGCTGTCAATCACAGGACGAGGGCCCAGTGCAGCCCCACACACACACACACACACACACACAAACAGACTGTTTACTTTTACATCAGCGGGCAGAATCAGACTTTCCTGGTTTAAAGCTCAAACGAGACCAGACGGTGGTTGACTGTAAACAGTCTGTTCCTTTGCTCACCTCACTAAGCTCTGTCTGTAAGTGGACACACACACACACACACACACACACACACACACACTGAGTGGGTTGGTTGTTATTTGGAATAAGATATTTTTGTTTTTATCCTTTTTTTCTTAATAAGCAGTTTGATCGTCACGGTGAACACTGACAGATTGAACACAGAGGTTTGTGTTGCTCTTACCTTTGCAGAGCATGAGAAGTCCCAGCAGACCCAGGAGTCCGCGGGGCAGCATCCTTCCTACAGCGGCAGAGATGTGGCGGGATCGAGGAACAGACACAGAATGAAGGAGCTCTGAACACAGGACGGACTGAGACGGACTGGCTCAGGGAGGGAGGGAGGGAGGGACACAGAGAGAGAGAGAGAGGGAGGGAAAGGGAGGTGGTGTCTTCACGTCCATCGGTTTCTTAAACGATGGAGAGGTGGAGACAGAAGGAGGGAGGGAGAGAGAAACTATGAAAGTGAGAGCTGAAAGAACACGAGCATGACTTTTAACTGAAAACAGATCATTTCTAACTTCAAACTTCTTAGTTCCCGTTTGGTTAACATATTACACATTTAGAGGGACGCCTCACCTCAAACTATCCTCAAACGAGCACGAGGTCTGCACAGCAGAACGGACTGGCATTCGCTCTTTGCTGCTCGGGCAAACACAGAAACAAAGAAGACATCTCGAGCTTGCGGTTTTGACACAATGACGCAAATGCACAATAATAATAATAATAATAATGATAATAATAATGATAATAGCCCCGCCTCATTCTTTTTTAAGATGTGCTCTCACCCAAATTTCTCTTCCAGTACACAAATATCTGAGAGCAGATTGTGACTCTCAAAAAGTCTTGTTGTGGGCTGAGAGGCAAATTTAATGCCTCACTGCACACACAAATTCAGCCAAGCGAGCGCCGTAAACCTGGCAGATAACCCTCGTCTCAGTGAAGCCTCGCGGCTGAAGTGTATTATTAGCGCCGACCGCGGTGCACCAAGCCCATCCTGCCCTGTAGTCGCTCAACGTGTAATTTGGCACGCAAGCGTGCAGGGCCTCGCAGAAGACGAGAAAAGCCCTTCAAAAGCTTTGGAGCCGAGCTGAGGTTTTCTGTGGCCACTGAAACTTACAACGATAAGGTGAACAGAGGCTCAGAAACCAAACTCTGACTTTTTCCGCTCTTTACTACCATCACAGAGGACACAAGCGAGCAGCAGCTTGAGATGAGCTTTTGCTGGTGTGATGCACTTTCTTACACTTTTCAGGTCCAGTGCTCACAGGTTATGATTTTATCCTGCCAATGAATATGACTCACTGTCCCTGATTTCATAATCACGGTCTGCTCTCTGTCTAATTCCAACGATTTCCTGTTGTTCTTGTTTGTTCGGGTCTCTGTGTGCAGACCAGCAGTGGCCGCGGATTGGACGGCGATCGGCCACGTTTGGAGGTCAGCGCCCTGCAAGGTCACCGTGTTCTCGCTGGTTTAAAGCTAAAGAGCTTAACTTTGGAGGCTGCGTCCTGTCACCTGACTGGACAAACGGACAGAGGCTGGCGTGAAAAGGGCCTTTGTTTAGCCAGAGCTAACCGCAGTCTGCAGCTGGTGCAGCAGCAGGGGCCAGTCGTACCACCAGGAGTCCTCCTAACCGCTGCGTGAACTGAGCCGCCTCAGGTTCAAAGAACTCAGAGAAGAGCTGATGTCAGTCAGAGATCTGTGATGCATTAAACCGACCAACAGAATGCTGCACTTCTTTCATCAGACATGCACTTATGTTTCTGATAGACTTCAGCTTTTCCTCCTTGTAAAGAAAGTGATATTCTCAGGTGCACATCACGTCTACTTGACATCAGTAGTACCGATCTCTCCCTCAGAAGCTGGTGTGGAGGCTGACATACGCACTCCAGACGTCGATGTATCATAAAAAACGTTGTGGATTTATTACACTTCTGTGTTCCTCAGTACAGCTAACGACAACAGTTCTGTAATGGCACTACGTAAATTCCTAACACAATCCAGCGTCGGGACGTCTGAATGTGAACGTCTTTGTGCGAAACAAACTCGGGGTTTCTGGTCCTGACTTCCTCACACAGTCAGTCGAGAAACGGCCAAAGAATCCAGAACCTTTGCAAGAACTTGAAACAGTTGATCCGAAAGTCAAAGGAAAGGTGGCTGCAACATGCTTGTCGCTGAGGAAGTCCCGGACGTTCTCCTCAACATGGACACGCCGAGAAAAGGCCGAAGCATGACCACACAGACTACAACAAACCCTCTGAATGTCGCCTAGAAAGAGAAAGGAGCTAGCAGAAATTATAGCACGCAACGAGAAGCAACATCATCAGCTTCAAAACCAAATGCTGAACTTCAGATTCAGTCTGGTTAAGAAAGGTTTGGATGAGCTAAGGGAAGCAGAGGCCGAAACAGTTTGTAGAAAATACTCACCGCCTGGGTCTGCAGACATTATCGTCAACGAGTCACACCTCGAAACCCGTGGGTGATTGGAAGAGATCATCCATGGGTCAAAGGGTGACCGTTGCCCGGTTTGACCAACGAGATGGACGGACCTGAAACTCAGGTCTGTCTTCTCCAGGAATCTGAACGAGACAGTGGTAAAGACGTCATTGTTAGACTACGAACTCATTTTAATGTTCTAATATTCATGTTTAATCTTTCAAATTAATTGTGATGTTCATTGTTAAAACCTGGTTCGTTGTTAAGACTATGAACTGATTCTAACATTTGAATGTTCATCATTAGACTGTTCCTCGGTAAACATTTACAGTGTTTATGTTCCTTATTAATACGAATATGAATGTGAAGCCCGAATATGTACGAGCGAATGATGGACTTATGTGGGTCCTAGTACATTAGATTAATACACATTAATAGCTAATACATAGACATCATTAATGACATCATCTAAGACATCAGACAGGTGAACAGGTAGTAGTCAAGGAAACGCTGTTTTATGGCAGTTATCCTGTTAGAAACAGCCCGGAGCTGGAGAAGTTGTGTGTTAGACCCCCGCGCTCGGTGGACTTTATGTATTTATACCAGCGTGATTGTAGAACTACTGTCACTATCTGTACTGTGAAACACAGAAGTTCAATAAATCCGGATCGTTTTTTATAAAACACCCATCTATGGAGATGGAGAGGGAGATTTCCCTCAGCTCATAGACTTTTGCGTGGAATGATCATATCTGTTGTGCTTTTGTGTATTTTTAACGATCTTTTATCTTCACATTATGTCTCCAGAGCGATTTGCCCACTTGTACCCGGTGACGACGTGAACAGATGTTGGCGTCACTGTGGATGCTGGAGAGGAGGGAGGGGGCGACATCTGTTACACTGCCCATCCTGGTGCAGATCGGTGCAGACTGGAGCCTCCGAAGAGCTTCTCCTGGAGGGTTTGCGTGTGTTCACTTCAAACCCGTCTTTTCTGGCAGGTGCTGCCCTTCCTGCGTCCTGCTGCTTGCGTTTGCTCTGGGCACTTTACGGTAAAACTTGTGCTGTAAATTCCGCTCTTTGAGGAAGTCTTATCTCTTGGTGCTAAGTTTCGTCACATTTTAATATGTCAAGTTTTGTTCCTATTACTGCTGTCGCTGATATTAACGCTCAAGATGTTTCCCACACGCGACACACGCATACTTCCTGTGGTTGCTGTGCTTCTTCCTCACTGTGCACTCGCTGAACACGGCTGTGAGTCGACTGCTGACCTCTTTCAGCTCGCCCGTCTAGTTTCATTCTCTGTGCTGCAGTCTCGCCGCACAGTCGAGGGACAAAATCAGCCCTCAGCTACACGACCGGACCTCTATGGCCACCTGATAGCATCTCGAAGGGATCCGGACCGGAGACTTGTCCGTAATGAAGCTGTGAGGAGGCAGACGGGGGAGATTGCTCTGCGCTGTGGTGGAGCTTGTGTCCGTCTCCTCAGCATGGCAGCGGTTCTGCCGAAGTGCTACCACGGTGCCATGAGCAAGGAAGAGTGTGAGGAAGTGCTGGGAAAGAAAAACAAGGATGGGGCTTACCTGATTCGAGACAGCGAGACCATCCAGGGAGCCATGTGCCTGTGTGTCTAGTGAGTGCAACCGCTTTGAGACTTTGATGTGGCAGATTTGCCTTCGTTCTGCCTGTGCAGTTTCTTTAAGCTGTCACCAAAGCTACTGATTAAATAAATATATTTAATTCTTTTTTACTCAGACCGGCACAAGTGCTAATGTTATTACTGTTACACGTTCCCCGTTTGATTTGATTTTGGCTTTTGGTTGGTTTGGTTTGGAGCATTTGTATGTTCAGGTGCAAATGTATTTCCTTATAACTCTTCAGTGAGGAAATACTGACACAGTCGTGGCAAAAAGTCTGAGATCAAGACGAGCTGGGAATAATCAGTTTCAGGATTTGAAGATTCAGCAGCTTTTGTCATGTGAAATAAAGATGAAATGATTCAGGTCACAAATTTAAGCCTTAATCTGTGGCACCGACCAAGTTTGCTGCCCTTTACCGAGCTCAGGTCTCCTTGAGTTTTATCGGTTGAAGCCTACGTTCAGCTCACACTCAGGTGGATCGAGCGTCAGCCATTGTTCACCTGTATTAAACATGGCTGTGTCGCACGCTCCTGCGGGACACTAACGGGTAACCCTGGCACCGGACCCAAGTCGAACCCCTAACAGTAAAGTCATTGTTGGACAGAAGGTTTCAAAGGACGTTGATCTAACGCACTTTACAGAAGCTGGATCAAGTTCGTCCTGAGCCGCATCAGGCACTAGACGACCCGTCAGAAGACGGTTGTCTCACACTTTTAGATGCCACACGTCTTAAGCAGAGACTGGAACTAATGTCTAAGTTTGCTATCATCTGGAACGATTTGGAACGATTTGGAACGCGGTTGACACAAACAAACATGTAGATGTGATCCTGTACGTGATGCTGCAAATATGAAAAGTTGTTTTACAGACATTTGTACAAATGTTCCGCCTAAAAAGAGCAAAGAACATTTACTCAAGCACTGTAGTCAAGTGCGGTTTTGAAGTACTTGAGTACGTCCATTAAGAAGTTACTTTAATTCAAGTAAACTTGGTTAGAAGACCAAGGGCTGAGTGCCTTAGTTCTCTAAAGCTAAAATGAACATAGTATATATGCTTAATTATCATTTTTACCTTCACTACATGGAAGAGCATCAGTGAATTTTGAATAGCTGGACAGGAAGTAGAGAGATGTTAACGTAAACCTTACGTCTGCAGTACATTGTGCAGCTCGCACACACACACACACACACACACAGCAGCTTGTCCTGCCGACGCTGCAGCTGGACAATAATCCACGACAAGAACTGCAGCTGAAACTCCCGCTTGTAGTAAAGGACTGAATGTCTGAGACATCATGTGTGAATCATGTGTTTCGTCTGTCGTTGCAGTAAAAAGAAGGTGGTGTATACCTACCGAGTGCTGCAGACACACAACGGACAGTACACTGTCATGGTAAACGCACACACACACACACACACACACACACACACACACACACAGGAACATTCAGCTCTGCTGCCGTGTGGCTCAGCTTTTGTTAACTCCTCATTTATGGTTTATGTTCGTTTAAAAATCGTGAACTTCTAAATGCTGTTTGCTAAAAGTTCCACTGTGCAGCCAGACACTGAGCCTTAACACTTCTGTGTCTGTAGTATCAAGTAATGAAAGTAAACTATTGATGCTTCTCTCACACTTTTTTACTCGTTTCCTCATTTCTTCAGATGTTTCAAATTCTGCTTTTGCACTGAGCTCTGACATCGTCTCACATATATTCTATACATATTTCTAATTCCGGGTAGATTTTGAATTGTCTAAGAACTACTGTGTTAGATCGAAATGCAAATAGCATCTCCCCTGTGGCTGCCGCACAAATAGGGAAGAAAATCAAGACCAAACTAGTTTTGCAGTTTGGTCCGTTGCTGAAGAGGAACGTTAAATCGGCCTGCGAGGCAACAATAATGCCTTACACACAGTTTTGTAAATGTAGGATCAGTTAAAAATTCAAATCACTTCAGTGTCCACCTCTAAAATAAATGTAGTAATATATATCCCTTAAAATATACCTTGTAATATACAAATAAATCTGATTCATCATCTGCTGCTTTTTGAAAGAATCCGACGGTATATAACTGAGTTCAACAAGATTTTAGAAGCCAGCAAAGGAAAGTCGCTACGGAAGATTCCAAACTGCCTAACAACAACAACAACAACAAAGTGGAAGAATTTCACAATCAGTGTGAAAGTGAAATCCACGTGTAAACACGGGACTCAGACAGCAGAACCCTGAACCCACTGCACCCGATTCCTTTGAGAGTCAGAGCATTTATCAGTCGCTCTGTGCTGCTCCAGCGTTTCTGTGATAAAAAGCAGATTCAGTATCTGACGTGAGCGAGTTGAACTCCGAGATTCAAAGTCACATAACAGCGTTTCTGGCCTGTTGTCTTTGGGCAAATTTGGAATTATGGAATTTTGTCTCTGGGTCTTAGAACCTAAAGCTTAAAATGTCAGTTTTATCCCGGTAGCCTGAGTCTCTGCACAGGTGCCACAGGATTGTAAAGAGGAAAACGTGTCCCAACCGTCTGATGAGACGGACTTCAGAAAACGTCCTTCTGATCCAACCAGGTCTATTCGGAAAGAAGTTTTTACCTTTTTAGAAGATGCAAGAGAACAGGGCTACGTCGTCTCTGCTTTAAAGGTTCCTAAAATACACAAGTCACTTCTCGATCCACATGGTCACCCAACTGTGACACAGATAACATCTCTTCTCCAGCAGCAGGACGTCCAGAAAACTCAAAGAATATGCAAACAAAAGAGAAGTTATGGCTAATTATAGAAGCGAGGATTTTTGATTACTTACTTTATGTCTTGTAATATTATTTTGTCCCCGCGTTAAAGCGAATTGAGGTATGTGTCTGTCTAATTGGGCAGAATGGAACTGTGGAGGTAAAATGTAAAAGTAGTTGTTATGTGTGTTTTGGTAAAAAAGAAAAAAATGATGGGAAATACAATTGTGCTTGAATATGATGATGGATTATGGACCGTGGCTTGGTCTTTTTATTTATAGTGCACATGGTTTTTATTGACATAACAGCGCGTTGGAGGTGTTAGAGTGTCTTCCTCCTACTAACGTGATGTCTTTCCACAACGCGACACGTCTCGTGCCTCAGCGCTGCAACATTAGCACGAAGTGTGTTGGTGTCCAGAGGATGTCCCTCACTGTCCCCTGTCATTCTCTATCTGCCCCTCCTGGATAAATGAGCTGTAGGTAGAAAATCTGCTCAGTCAGTCAGTCACAGAACGTGAGGAGACGTTTCCCTCGTGTCCTTGTCTGTCTCACGCTGCATCTTGTATTACTTTACATGTCGACACAGCAACACAAGTGTGATTGAGCTCGTGAGAGGTTTGAAGCTGAAGTTCCTCGTGAATAAAAAAGTGAATATGCGCTTTGCCGTGCAGCGCATCACTTTTCAGACAAATACCCACAAAGCACTGAGCCGTCCTCAGATTTACGCAATACACAGCAACAACACCAGTCTAGATGTGTTTGGCCCATATGATTCAGCATCTCATGTGGTATATTAGGGGAAAATCAGATGTTTTTGATAACGTCTCATGACTCCCAAAGGTTAAAAGAACATTTCACCTCCAAAATGGAAACAGCAGTTATCATCTCACCCCCATAAACAGGAAACTGCTGTGACGTCGCTTTACATATACAACCTCACTTGTGGCCTGACTCTGGGGCTGAGATGGGTATTGTTCCATGCTACCCGAAGAATGAATAAATATTAAATATGTAACAGCCGTGTGTAGGTTTCACCTTCCACATCTGTTGCCCACAAATGTCGCTCAAGTGAGTCATGAATGAAAAAAAGCTACGAAAAATAAAGTGTGGAGCCAGGATTTGAATGAATGAATGAATGAATGTCTGCACCTTCAGGCGCCCAGACATGTTACATGACCTCCAAACGCAAATGACAATTAAACTGAGCTATATGTCAAATGGTTTGTCAGTGTGAGCGAGTGCTGCCGTCTATGTGGCTGGTTCCATTTTGTGAGGAAGTTAAACGTGAAGCGGTGCAGTACAACACAACATGTAATTCCTTTATTATTCTGGAAACTTTCACTGTCGGTTTTGTTTGTTCAGCTTATCGCTGTATGACGTTAAGTTTCCACTTCTAACATGTCGCTTTACAGAGATGGAAGAGATACACAAACTCAGCACCAGACTAATGAGTTTGACTCACGCTGAAGGACTTAAGCAGTTACTGATAAAAACAACGAATCCATGTGATCCTCATAGGTTCTGCAGAAGTGTTCAGGTCTTTTAAAGTTTACTTCACGTACACATTCAGGGAGACAACCCCTTCTGACTGTTTACTGTGAAACCTCCCAAAGCTCCGTTGCTGTTCAGTTTCCCCTCCTCTGTGATTGTCTGTCACAACAATAATCATGTGCGCTGCTCTCTTTCCGCCAGACGTCCGGAGGTTTGGAGGAGACGTTTTTTAAAACGCTGGATGATCTGATTCATCACTATAAGCGAAGGAACCAGGGTCTGGCCATGCACCTACGCCACTCAGTCAAAAGGAAAACAGCCCTGTTGATTCAGCCACAGAAACAAGCTGAAAGGCCACAAAGGGTGGAAGAGCCCGTTTACGAACACGAGGAAGAGCACGATTACGAGAGTACGTCTTATGTGCTTTCTGCTCTCTCTGGATTTGTCTTGGCGTCATGGTGTGTTTGACCCTTTTCTGTCTTTTCCTCTAGATTGTCCTGAGTCTGAATATGTCGAAGTCCTGCCTGAATAACTGGGGTGTCAGCATCGAACGCACGAAGACGGTGGCAGAGACATCCTGAGAGCAATCTATGGGCTGCTTAAGAAGTGACGAGAGGATGGCGGACGGAATCGAATTCAGAGTAATGAAAAAGGAACTTGGACAGTGGAAATGGAACAAAGAACGGACCTAAACATCTGCTTGTGTAACACGTTTTTGGAAAGGATTGCGACGACATCCTATAAAGATATTTGGGTTCCCCAGAGCATGAGTCCTGCTGCCGTCGTCGCCGTCTTAACAACTATTGGACTGATTGAACTGAACATCAGCCATACATGAGCGGTGGCGTCATCTACGTTTTAGCCCCCGCCAACACACCCTCGCAGAGCAGCTTCTAACGTTTAAGCCTCCTTTTTTACTTGTTGACCTTTTATCGACTGCACTGCTGTTGCTATATCTGTCCATCTGCCCTTCTCACATAATCATACAGCAATGCAAATTTTAACACCTGCCAAGAGCAAGATGCTTAAGTGATTTACTGGAATCACTAATTAAATACATTAGTACAAAAAAACAAACAAAAAAAACGTAACATGGAAACTCTGGACCTTTACATGGTCTAGTCTGTTAGTAGACGGTGTTCCCATCATCCATAATGAATGACTGGTTATGCCCTTTGTTATAATGGAATAACTGAGATAAAAACTTGTGTTTAAGACCTCGTGCATACGTGAGATTTATTGGGCTTTTATTTAATGATTTGTATGCAAAATGTTTGTATGGTTACACTGTTGAACGTGAGCCTGAAAGTTGTATTTGTTGTGATGTTTTGTTGAAATGAAAAACTCTTAATTTCATGATGTGATGCAAGTAGTTGCTAGTAGGTGTGTAAGTTGCTCAAATACTTGGTCAGACACTGTTAATCTCTGAGAGATAATCACACAGCACAACCAGAGAGAGCATCTCTCTCTGGTTGTTGAATCATGGTTTATTTTGCATCTTTTTTGCTTTCTTTCCACTACCTCTTTGTGTCTATAGTTTATGGTCACGTTACATTTTGCATGTATTTGTAGTAGTATTAGTTTGGTGGTTATTTAGTTTTGCACCTCTAGTCATTTTGCATCTCCTTTAGTCATTTGTCCTTTCTCTCTGCGTGACAGAGCCCCTCCCCGCTGGCCTCAAATTGAATAATCCATGCATAAAGGATCTGTTTGCTCTATGTAAGACAAAAAATGAATTCATCCTTTTCTGTGAACATTTAGTATCGAGAGTAAGGTGACGGTCTAACGCAAAACTAAAAAAATAAAATATCAAGTCACTTCTCTGTCCTCTTGTCCATCTCGTCTTTGTCTGCGCACACTAGATAAAAAAGCTGTGAGATAAAGCAGACTTTTACTATGACTCAGTTCTAGGAGAGAGATTCATCAACTTTGTTCTCAGCCTATGAAGTTCATATCTATGCAGCCCAATGTGGCATCTGTGCCCAGAGGTCAGAGATGGTGTTAATGTTTGTGCAGGTTGATGCCTCATTTTCTGTGCTTTTATTTTAGTCCTTTAAAATACCCTGCTGCAGAAAGCAAATAATTAAAAACTGTTGTTATGAAGTCAATCCGCTCACTTACTTGTTTCTTCTGTATTTGAATATTTGTAATATTTTGTTGACTTTGGTTTCAATCACAGATCCTTGTGATTCCCTGTGACTGTTCTGTGCGATAAACACAAGAAAACCTGAAACTCTGTGACTGTTCATTTCCTTGTTTTGCACAAAGCAGTGACAAACATAACTACTAGCAGTTTTTTTTTTCTATTTTGCACGGGTCAAATTGAGCTCTGTGTGCACAGTTGTCTGTACGGACAAATCGAGACCCGACATCCTGTGTAGGTCTGCTACTTTCACACATTTCTTATTACAAGACTCATTATATTTTATTGTCATTTAAAACATTATAAAATATACAATTACTTTTGCGTTTAGTTTTGCTTTAGTTTAGTTTCACCCCCCAAACATTGCACATTAGCAGTGTGCGAATGCACATCTGTCTGTTTATTTAGCGTGACCAGACAAATGCAGAAGGAAACAGCAAAGAGAAAAAAAAGCGGAAAACTTTGGCGGTGGGCTTATAGACGATCTAACCACAGTTTCCACACACAAAGAAAACAGCTACACCCACTCTGGTGGCTGGTCATCATCAGTCAAGTTGTCTGAAAGCCTTTTATTAAAACACATATAAGATCAAGAGATTTATTGTCATATGCACAAGATGAACGTGGCGGTTGCACTGTACAATGAAATTCTTATTTGCAATCAAAGTGTTCAGCATCTCAGTACCATGACAGTAGTGTATGAAAGGCAGGTGCATCACGTGTGTTACATTCTGGTTTCAGGCTGACTGATATTAATATGTATTTTTATGTGTGCCATCACGATGAATATATCTGCCAATAAGTAACAAGAATGTGAGATTAGTCGTGCATTAGTTAGGGGTGTACAGCTCAACCGGGGAAAAAATTAGGTATAATAAGAGGTGGAGGATAGACGGGATAAATCGATGCGGTATAGGGTGACACTGTATGTGTGCCTAGTGTTTTGTGTTGTATTTTCATAAGATAATGTACGTGTGCATAAAAATGGTAGAACATTGAGCAATATATTGTTTAATTTTTAACAAACACATTTTTATATTGGCCTTTCATTAATTAGCGTTTAACTGATACAATTTCTTGATTACCACTAGTACTAATATTTTTTGGATGGGAATCAATGCATTGAAATTTCATTGATTCCCATCCAAAAATTGTATTTGTTTGTTTGGAGTTTGACATTTTGTGTAAGACAAATCTGTGGTCATGTTTGAGGATACAGTTTCAGATTTTTTTAAATGCTTGACTGCATTCCTTTCAGCTTTTTCGCATTGTTCTGTCCCCTTCAGGTTTCTAAACATGAATGTACATTACATGTCCTGTAGATCACTAGTGGGAAACGGCACCACAAACCACAGAGCGTCTTATACCCGAAAAAGAACAGCATGGTAGGTAACCTTGTGTATGACTGTATCGCGCTACATCATAAACTGTTATGGTAAAATATATATGCAAAAAATACAAATATCTTTAAGTTAATAAGTTTATCTCACCAGTAGTAATAAAACTAATCAAAACATAATATGAAGCTATATTTTGACAGTACATTTCAGGCCAGATATTTAATACAACATTAAAACGAATTACAATGTTGGAAATTGAGTTAACTGAAATCATAAATGAAACTCATAATAAAAACTGAACGTTAATACACACGTGACGAAGAGGCGGATGGATTTTAAAGAACTACAACCATGGACACTACGAAGGCTGTTTCATGCTCCGCCCACTACGTTACGTAATTACGTCTGTACCCACGAAACGCAATGGGGGGTGAACGCAATTTTAGTTATTGTAAGTTATCAAAAACATAAAATCCGAATTGATTTTGTGTTTCTTTATACACTACAAGTCAAATATTAATACAACTGAGTCATTTATTGGTTCAATCGACTTTAATTTTGGCACTGTACGTTTAATCAGTCCCCCCCTTTTCGTACATGGTCTGTTCCAACCCGGTTCGAAGCTCGACGCGGGAGGAAGTTGCTGTTGTTGTGTTTTGGTTTTTTTTTTGCTGGTTTTAAAACGTGTCAGAGAAAGAAGTGAAAACGTTCCAGCAGGTAATTGTCCAGCGGCCTGTCGTGTGGGTGTTTGAATAGGCCTGAAACCCGCTGGGACAGGCTGGTTAAGCTCGGTAGCTGCGGTTAGCTAACGACGTTACGAAACGCACCGTCGTCGTGTTCAACACGGACGTTAAGACGTAGACGTCGTTTCGTCTCCGAGATTGTGACCGACTCACTTGTTGTTTCACAGGATGGACGTGAGCACGTGTTTGAAGTCCCTGTTGCTGGCGATCCGGCAGTACGGGGAGAGCAGGACGGCGCACGACGCCGCGCAGCTGCAGCGGCAGGTGGAGGTGAGATTCCCCCTGAGCTCAGTGTGCGATGCCTGGAGGCAGCAACTCGTGAACAACGTCATAAAGTCAGTTGTCTGATGGGTGCAAATGTCGCTGTTGATGTGCGATGCCAAGTTCTGCTTCAATATGGGATCTGCCTTCACTTGAACAGGGTAGAGGACAGTTCATCAGACAGATGAACTGTTCTGAAATTTGGATGAGATTTACATTTAGTCATTTGGGGGAAACATTCCTCCAGATACATTGAGGTAAAAAACAAGCATTGCTCTGTGACCATCCCGGTCTGCGTTTATGTCCGGGGGATCTACAGCCTCTGTGGTCTACAGACGACCTTTGTATGTCTTTGCAGGAGGTTGCAGCTCTCAAGTGTGACCAGCTGCTGTTCTCGGGTCAGCTTTTACCCAGTGAGTGTGTGAGTGGCCTGGTGGAGCTGGCTGGAAACCCAAATACCAGCCCGGCACTGACGAGCGCCATTGTCTCCCTGCTGGCACATTTAGGTAGGTAATACAATCAGTATAGTCCTTTGAAGGTAACGATCCCCCCGGAGGGATGGGTCAAATGCAGAGGTCAAATTTCACTGTAACATGTTTGTGCAAAATGGATATGTGCTCAAAGTGACGAACAAAGGTTGTTCTTTGTTCTTCTTCTTCTATATTAAATACACATACATGCGTTAGTCAGTCATGAGCTGTAGATAGTTGTGAGTTCAGTTCATTTGCAGCAGCTAAAGTTCTTCTCCTTAAAACCGATGTTGTTTGATAGCGATGTGAAAGTAGAATGCAGCACTGTCAGAATCTTATCGCGTGCCACCGAATGTGCGATTTACGAGGTAGAAAAGTGAAACGCCGTCTCTCAGTTTTAACTCCACGCTCTCTCCTTCAGCATGTGATGATGACAGTCGACAGATGCTTCACAGCAGCTATAACCTCACCAGCACCCTGGCCTCCATCATCCACCACCACAGTGCCACACCTGCAGAGCCTCTGGTGCTGCAGGTAGGTCAATGGATGCGTCCCAGATCCCTCACATACCGTTCATTTTCATTCTGTGGATATACGAGTTTAAACTTTATATTACAGACCTTTGTTAGAAATCAGTTACTGTGAAATAATAGATATATGTCAACAGTCGCCATATAGACACTAAAACTAGAAATTAAATGTCTCTACTCACGTTTAGTGTCTTTCAGTCTGCTCTCTGGGTTATCTTATTGTGGACCTCAGTTTAATGTTTTTGGACAACAGCCGAAGTCTGTGGTAAAGATGAACAAGCTAATCTAGGTTGCAGACTGATGGAGTGGAGAGAATTAATTGTTAAATCATTTAGGAAATTGCAAAAAATGATCTTTTTAGTATCTGGTTTGTTAAATAATCTTCGTCATAATTGTTCATTTTATAGCTTTGTGGTCAAAGTTTATAGTTGTAGCTGAAGTCAGTGATCCTTTTAGGCACTGGCAGAGCACTGGCTGCAAATTGCAATTGATGCCTGGCAGCTTTTCCTCGAGAAAGAAATGAAGGAGCACGTGTTCATGGTTGAGGTGCCGTTGTGACCATGATGCCATATGCTGTGTTTGTATTTAGTGTTTACAGGTGCTGCAGAAACTGACTTACAGCACTCGAATCTTCCAGTGTACAAGCCACATCCATGAGCTCGTCACCTTTCTCATGACCAACATGTAAGAATAACATCTAATAGCATGAAGCAGTTAGTCTGTTTTTGATATAGAACTAACCATATTACTCTGGGTATTCCACTACAGTCAGTGTCAGAGTGATGAGATCATCATGCCCTGTCTCGGTCTCATGGCCAACTTGTGTCGCGACAACCACTCGGTGCAAAGCCACATCAAATCTCTGGTGAGTTTTTGACTGAATGCGGTTCGTTGTACGAGGTTGGGAATTCACATTTTGTTCTCGATAGCACTTTATTATCCCAGTTTGCCGTAATGCATCCACCAAGCACTGAAGTGTAACGATGAAGGGGTGTATATGTAACTGATTAGAATGGAACTGAACTGAATCTATCAGTTAATAATTTTCTGACTCTGATCTCTCAGTTTCATGTGACAATAAATTCTGTGGGTTTCTGACTGTCCGTTGGACACAGTGACACAACGAAGACCTCACATCATTAACAGATTCATCATCTCAGGTGTTCTGGAATAAAAGCAAAGCGCATGTATAGCAATGCACTGATGGAGGCAGCAGTGGTAATAACACTTGACTTTTAAAACGAAGTACTGGTTTAACGGGAATAATGAAACATCATGTATAAATATGCCTTTGCGACATGTTTAGCTAATATTAGTATTAGTACTAGTTTAAATTAGTATCTTTGAGCTTTCTAGCTTTGAGTCAGATCCATGTTTGAGGTTTTTAATGTGTCTAAATGACTGAAGTGTAAAAATGTCATTTCCCTTTACATTTCGTCATTTGTCAGACGCTTTTATCCAAAGCGACTTAGAGTCATTTGGCACATACACACACGGTGGTGGCGGCTGCCACGCAGGGGGCTCATCACCACTGGGAGCAACTGGGGGTTCAGTGTCTTGCCCAAGGACAGTTCAACATGTAGCAAGCAGGGACTGGGGATAGAACCACTGACCCTGTGGTCCATGGACGTCCATGGACCAACTGAGCTACAGCCGCCAACTATAAACCAAAAAATATATATTTTTTGTGAGCTCATTGAACAAAATTACTCTTAATTATGATGAAATGGCAGTAAGTCACAAACAATAAAGACAATTTGAGTAAAAATAATAGTGAACTTGTCCATGTTTATTTTGAATTACCAATGCTGACCCTTTTTTACCGTGGTGTAAAATGATTCTACAGAAACAGAACCTTTTATTATGATCTTTTACTCTGAATACTTTTGTACTCACATGGGTTTTTGTGTTTATTGTGTCTCTGTGTCATTTTAGGATAACGTGAAGCCATTTTATCGTACACTGATCAACTTCCTTGCTCATAACAGCCTCACTGTTGTGGTGTTCACATTGTCCATACTGGCCAGCCTCACTCTGAATGAGAAGGTTGGAGAGAAGGTAGGTGGGAGAATCTCACTTGGACTTCACTTCACTTATATTGCGCCTTTCTACACTTTGTACTGCTTCTAATTTTCCCATTCACACCTCCAGTCACACACCGATGGGGGAGCCGCTCTGCTGTTGTGCATTAATTGATTAGAATGAAACTATGCAGCTGGCCTAGACTCATCAGGAGCAACTGCGGTTGCATTTTTGTGACCATAAATAAATCTCATAAATAAATCTACTTATGTGACCATAAATACAACCATGGTGGGCGACTGTCGTCCCTCCTGCGCTACAGTCACCCCACAAGGTTTATAGTCAATTATAACACTGTAGGTATACACGACCCCCCCCAACACACACATCAGTAATTATTCTTTGACTCTCACTACCCTCTAGCATAAACTGACAATGATCAGAACCCCACGGCACTGCAAGGGCTGAGGGAAAGAAAACAAGAACACAGTCACACGAAGCAAGCCCTCCAAACCTGTGGACGTCCACATCGACCACATCGTGTCCATTTCAAACACACTAACACACTATGTCAGAAACGGGTAAATAGCAAGGGCCACAGCTGCCACTGGTCAGCACTTTCGGGAGAACCGTGACCTAGATGATGATGAAGATTTTTCACAGACTGTGGATACTGTGTGGGTCTTTTCTTCTCTTATCTGTTCTATCTATGGCGCCACTGTGACAGGCAGGGCAGGTGTTCACTGGTCCCAAGGTTGGTGGTTCTGTTACCGTCTTCTCCTTGCACATAGCAGGATCTGCGTTTGTAAAAAAAAAATGGTTTGAGGCGGTTTGTAAAGCACGTTGGGTACTGACGAGGTAGAAAGGTGCTATGTAAGTGCAGACCGTTTACCATTTGTCTTGACTTTGCAGTTTTGAATCTTTATTCTCAAAGTTTTGCAAAATTCTGCACAACCTGTAGTCAAATATTAGGACTGGCGTTTTTGTTATCTAATGAATTTTTATGTAACAGTTGGCTGCTTATTAAATGCCATGGTTTCTTCTGGTTTAACACCACAAGTGTTTCCATTCTGTAGGTTGTTCCTCTTTTTGCTTCTGTTTTTATTTAGCGAATGTTGTATTATGAGTAAACTATAAGTTGCTTTGGACATGTCAGTCTCACGCATCTTCTCTGCATTTGTGCCTTTTCCCGTCAGCTCTTTGATGCAAAGAACATCCACCAGACTTTCCAGCTTGTGTTCAACATCATTGTGAATGGAGACGGAACTCTCACAAGAAAATACTCTGTTGACCTTTTAGTAGACTTGTTGAAGAACCCAAAAATAGCAGACTTCCTCTCTAGGTACATACATCAAACAGATCTAGGACATTTGGCAGCGGTTCTTGCTCTGTGGTCTGTTAATAACAGTGTGTGTGGAAAACCTTGTTATTGCAGGTACCAGCATTTCTCAGCATGTGTGTCCCAAGTTTTAGGACTGCTGCATTCAAAAGACCCAGACTCTGCAGCCAAGGTGAGATGAAGTGTGAACTGTGCAAAACATTAGCGTTCACACAAGCGCAGGTCTCAAACACAGGCTCTGCAGCAGTGGTGGCGGTACATTTCTTCACACTGACGGTGCATTGGAAATGAAGCAGATTCTGAAATTTGGTCTGGTTGTTTCACTCTGACACGTTAATGAGAACATATAGGTTATAGCTGATCCTCACTTTGCATGGGAAAATACTTCAGCAGAGTGGAGCCGATCATTGAAAGGAAAGACAGAACATGCTGCCCCAGTTTTAAATCGAAGTTTCCCAAAAGTCCATCTGAAATTCAAACTAACACAAACAATTGAAACAAAGGTTCTATTAAACCTCGTAAGCTATTCTTGAATTTGCTCTTTGGACAGTGCCACACTGTGATTCTCTGCAGCCCATATACAGAACAGAATCGGCACCGTCTTGAATCTTGCTACACATTGCTTGCTCATTTAGTTACTTTGTTGATGAACTAACATACCAGATATTTTCTCAGTGGATCCTTTTAGCATTTGGTCTAACTATGCTGTCCAATCGTAAGTCACAAATCACAAATTTCCACTCACAATTTCCCCTTTGTTGTTTGCAGGTGTTGGAGCTTCTTCTGGCCATGTGCAGTGTCTCAGGTCTGCGTTTGCTCCTGTGCGAGGTGGTTTTCAGACCGGTGGGACCCAAACTCAGAGCTGCAGGCCTCAAACAGGCACCTGGACGGGACGTGGGGCGCAAGCCAGAGCCTGGGCTTGCCCTAGTGCAGTGGCTGAGCTCGCCTTTGGAGGGTGCAGAGTCGTGCTCACTGCAGGCCCTGCAGCTGCTGACTGAGCTGGTGGAGGTACCGTAGTAACTTTTTCCCCAAAGTAAACCTGCTCAGTGTTGAACACTGACGGCTTTTCCTAATGTACATCAGTCTAAAATATGGAAATATGTCTTTAAACATGGAACTGTGTGATCAAGACCGTGAATTTGATGGCAAAGTTCATCTTGTGTATAACTGACTCACGTCTTCTCCATGCCGGTTTTTCTCTTTCCCTCCATGTTCTGACCGTTTTACCTCGGTGTCAGGAGGCTTTGGGAGAAGAAAACATGTCGGATTGTGTGCTGAGTTTTGTGGATATGTTGCTTCCAGTCGTGTTAGGGCTGCTGAAGGGCCTCGATCCTGCCGAGGGAGACGCTCACCTCAGGAAACACTGCCAGCGCGTCACACACGTTACCAGGCTGCTGCTTGATATCCTCCACCTGACCGTGCCTCTCTGTGCATTTGTGTTTGTTCAGAAACTGCTTGTTTTTGAAGCCTTGACACCTTTTACTCCTGTGCGCGGAGGACGCCACCAGATCTTTAGTGTCCCACCAGGTGAGCGCTCAGCTCTGCCTCTCACTGGTTGAATCCCTCCTCTCCTGTTGTTACAGCAACAGCACCGTTACCTGCCGACCTCCGACCTCTGACAATGACCTCAGGTGAGTGGAGGCTGTAGTTCTTATCGTGACGTTTTCTTTAGAATCCTGTTAATGTGCATATGTTAATTTAGTGGTGCCATCAAAAAAACTTACCACCTTTTAGATCCACTTTTAGCACCAAAAATTTGATGGAATCGTTTTCCGTGTGAATTTATCATTTTTTGATTATCATTGTATAGGAAGTTTGGCCCATTCTCCTTAAAAAAATGGCTTCAGTTTATTGAGTTTTTTGTGCATTCGCTTATTCACTGCTCATCACCATATAGATTGGTAAAGTTGATGTAGCGACAAGCTCAAACTCTACATCCCCTCAGGGTGACTAAACACACACACACACACTCGCATCCTACTATAGTTCGTTGACATTACACAATCCCTAGCCCCTTGCATATTGCACCTGGGTTTGTCTTCCTTATTTCATTCTTATTTTGTCTGTAGCTGTTACGTTATATTTTCAGTTTTCCCCACTGTACGTTGGATGTATTTCTTTACTTCTTGAACATGTATATGAGAGCTACCAGCCACCCACTCCTACGTTGGCTGTATTAATTTTCCAACTTAATCATTGAACATGTTTGTGGCCCCCACCTTATTATTAAAGAATGTTAGCTACCAGCCACCAACGAAATGACGTACACAAATGACGTATATTGAGGAAATGACGTTCTTTGTGCGTCGGCTAAACACTTGATTGAAACTTCAACGCACAGCTTAAAGAAAGCTTAAAGAACTGTTAATACAGACATTTGAATCCTATTATTATAATTATTATTATTTTATTTACTTATTACTGATTGATTGATTGATTTTCTTATTAATTTCTTATTTATTTTCTTCTAATTTGTTTATTTATTTTTTCATATTATTTTGTTTAAAAATAAAAAATTTTGAGAATTAAAATTATTTAAAAGTTTTTCTTGTGGAAACCTGATGCGCCCAGCCTCACCCCGACTCTGCCTCCAGCGGCCCCCAAGTAAATTGAGTTTGAGACCCCTGATATAGTGTGTTTTTAATAATATTTTGTATGTTTTTGTCTGTGTGTTCAGTCACGTGTGTGCTGAGACTCTACTGAAGACTCTGGAGTTAATGAGCAAACTGAGACATCAAGTGAAAGACATGGAGACCAGCTTTTACAGGATGTTGCAGGTACACACACACACACACACACACACACACACACACACACACACACACACACACTTTTTAAAGTTGTCATTTTCTTTCTTGTTACCTTGTCTTTCTTTGTCTGTCAGGATCAGAGGATTGTAACCCCCCTTTCTCTGGCCCTGACGTCCCACCGTAGAGAGCATGTGCAGGCCGGTCTATCTGTGTTGTTTGAAGCTACTCCCCTCCCGGACTTTCCATCACTTGTGTGAGTGGCTGACACGTTTCCTGATATATACCGCCCCAGAAGGGTTTACATTTTCAACGCATACATAAAAATGTGTTTCAGTTTGAAGATTGTCAATTAAAAACTTCCTCTGGCAGAAAACAGAGTCATTTCTAAAAGCAGCAGCTACTACAGATTTAGAATATAGGTCAATATTCGTAATTGTCACTTGTCACTCCAGTTCTACCTGCTCACATTCATGTTCTGCAAGCTAAAATGCCTTTTTTATGAATATGAATTTTATGAAACCCTTTTTTCTTATGAGTGCGAATATTTTCTGCCACTTCTTTGAGCTCAAATGCCTTTTGTCAAACTGTATTTGTGAAGTCTGGGAGAAAGCATCGCTGCCAACAACGCCTATCGCCAGAGGGAGGCCGAGCTGTCTGTCAAACGCGTTGCGGTTCAGGACGTCCCACCACCCTGGACAAACACCAGCTTACTGGACTCTTCCAGCAGTTCCAGCAGGAGTGTCCACAGTCTGGTTGAAAAGATACAGAATGGCCTGGAGGTACTCGGCCAAAATTGCGTTTGTTTGATGTGAAAATAACTATTCTAATAAATAACTATTCTTGATCTATTCCAATATTTTGTGCACTGTGTCTATAAGAGGAGCAACATGGTGGGTCAAATTTAGGTTTGGTTAACACTGGCTGCTGAGCCTGTGACGTTCTGTCCCCAAACCATCATCATGCAACTCAGGACAGTAGCAACGGAACGACAAAAATAAAGTAACCGGCTGCAGTGCTGCCGTGTGTGAGAATCAAAGAATACATTTCACAAATGACTGTTAGGTTTTTTCGCTGTTTAATTATATATTCAAACCCTAATGAGTTATGCAATAATGGAAAGGTGGAATGATTTGCTTGCAGCTTCACTCTGATATGTATGAATATTTGTTTTTTGTTTTGTACGGATCCAACTTGCCAAATTTATTATGATTAAAATTTAAAAATGGGTCGACCAAGTTATTACTTCACCAGCTTTTTGAGTTTAACAATGTATGTGGGTGTAAAATGTCTTTTGACTAATTTGTCTTTGTTGTTAACAGCTGCAGGAGCAGGTAAAGGACTCACATGTGTCTGAGATTATCGATATTTATGAGCAGAAGCTCTCGGCATTTGTGGTAAGTATGTGAAATGAAAGAGACAAATGATGCTTGATCTTAGCTTGGTAAGCAGTTGTGGAATTCAAATTTTAACATTGTCCTCTCTCTTCGTAACTGCACTTAGTCTAAGGAGAGCCGTCTGCAGGACTTGCTGGAGGCAAAGGCTTTAGCTCTGTCTCAGGCGGATCGTCTTATTGCTCAGTATCGATTCCAACGAGCTCAAGCTGAGGCTGAGGTGACTTAAACACCCCCCCACCACAACAGTTCACACATGACACGAATATGGTTGTTTGTGTGAAATGGTAATAACAAGAAATATCTATATTACCCTTCACTAGCCTTATGTGTAATGGTTACCGTAACTAGATACTGTAACCAAAGAAACTGTAACTACTGGACCAAAAGCAGAAGCTGAGACACGCAGAGAGGGCAACAGGTTTATTTGCACATGAAATACAGTTATAAATTATTACACAAACTACAGATCCTATGACGCTTAGCACACAGATCTGTGCTCAAACCAAACTCTTTCAAAAGCTTTAACAATGTTAACTCACAAACAGCATAAACGCAAAAGCAGAGACTCTCAGGCTATAACAAAACCTGAACTGCCAAAACTATCTACAGACTCAGGACCAGTATTAAGGGCTGGAGATCAGGAAAGGCTGAACGAGATCAGGGAGACGTGCCAGAATGAACCAGGACACATTAGCAACCCCAAAACTAAATGCAAGGCCTTAAATACAAACATGCAAGGCCTTAAATACAAACATGCAGAGGGCTAGCAGGACACACACAAAACAGAGAAATGAATGATGATGATGATGAAAACTAAACAGGCAAAAAGCTGTAACATCATTTCCCAGAATGCTTGTTAAATTTTAATGTTACGTAAATTATTTTTCTCTTTGCATAATTTGATAATGGAAACAAACAATGATAAACAATGAAATGCAAGAAATGCCTTAGACTTTATTCATAAAGGATGTGGCCATTACACAGTGTATGTAGCATAACAATTCTCAAAAATACAATTTTGTACTCGTGATTAAAAACATTTTTTGTTGCTGATGTTCATTTTCGGCTTCTCTGTCTGCAGGCTCGTAAGCTGGGCTGTCTGCTTAAGGAGGCTGAGCGTAGACGCGAGGATCTGCAGGGCGAGCTGAGCAGCCAGGTGCTGGAGGTGGAGCGCTCCAAGGCCGACATGGAGGAGCTGCTGCAGCACAACGCCAGGCTGCAGAAGGACTCGGAAGAACACCAGGCCCTGAAAGGGGCCTACAATGCCCTGCTCAACAGGTCAGAGGCACACAGCAGGAGGAACCAGATCGCCATTATAAGCACATTCTGTCCTGAGTCAAAAGCCCCATGTAAAAATACAGTCACACCGATGTTCTGGTAACACAGAACGATGTTTCTTGCACATAGAAAATGTCATAAACTGTCAGATTTGACCCATTCAAGTAAAGAGAATAAAACAAAACTCTACATTTGCATTTCATTTTCACTAAAATGAAATGGAAGCACCCTTAGGTTTCAGGAGCATGTGTGGGCAGCGTTAATGAAAGCGTATGCTGGGACTGGGGCATAAACAGAGTCTGTATATTTACCGTGAAAAAATTCCCTTCAGCAGTGATAATAACCTGAAGACTAATTTGATGAATGTTATGCATCTAGGTCAACTTTTAGGCAGACAAGTAATTTTATCCGGCCCTTGTGATTACCTCTGTGGTTAACTTGTTGGTTCATGTGCTCCGTGTCCGACAAAGACGGGTTGTGACGTAATGCTGCACTCTAGAACATAGGTGTACGACACATTTCACAATAAGCAAATACAAACTTTTGCACCCAACTTAAGCAGGATATATATTTACTGAACATGTACTATAAGTAAATATGAACACTGGAACTTGCTCTGTCTACAAATGTAGATGATGTAAATCAGGGGTCTCAAACTCAATTTACTTGGGGGCCGCTGGAGGCAGAGTCGGGGTGAGGCTGGGCCGCATCAGGTTTCCACAAGAAAAACTTTTAAATAATTTTAATCTTCTCAAATGTCTTTATTTTTTATTTTTAACACAAAATAATATGAAAAAATAAATAAACAAATTAGAAGAAAATAAAAAAGAAATTAATAAGAAAATCAATCAATCAATCAGTAATAAGTAAATAAAATAATAATAATAATTATAATAATTAGGATTCAAATGTCTGTATTAACAGTTATTTAAGCTGTCTTCTGAACATGAATTGTCCTGAACATAAGTGGAACATTGAAGAACATGAACTGCTCTTCTGAACATGGCCTCTCTTGCCTACATCTTGCTGCTAGAGACCTGGCAGCGCTTCTTCTCGCATAACTGAGCCACATTTGGCTTGAGGGAGGAAGCAGTTGAGACCCTCAGTATGGCTTGAAGATGATCATCAGTAATTCTGCACCTGAACTTGGACTTGGAATTTTCAATCAAGTGTTTAGCCGACGCACAAAGAACGTCATTTCCTCAATATACGTCATTTCCGCAATGTACGTCATTTCCGTTCCGTGCCGTTCATAACAAACTTGCGGGCCGCACTAACATTAAACTTTAATAATAAGGTGGGGGCCACAAACTATCGGCCGCGGGCCGCGAGTCTGAGACCCCTGATGTAAATGATATATAATATTAAACTCTGCTACTTATATTAAAAATGTCCCGCAATATATCCTTTTGTGCAGGTTCAATGAGAGCGAGCGGCTGCTGAAGGAGCTGCAGGTGGCTCACATGTTGCTCAGCAAACACAACGATGCTCTGAGGAAGAACAATGAGGCTCTCCAACTGCAGCAGGAAAAGTAACTCGCATCGAAAACTTATGTTATACTACTACTATATTAATCTTCACCATAAATTTGGTGCGAAGCAAATATTTGAAATGATTGTGTTCACTTCTGTCTTTCCTCTGCAGGATGACATCGCTATTGAAGGAGCGAGAGGAGGAGAACACGTCACTTCTTTCAGAAATACAGCAGAGGAAAAGCGACATTGCAGGTTTGGAGTTTTCTGTTCTCGCTGCTCGTCTCTGGGTGATGTTTCAAAGCCGTCACTGCTGCTTCAACCGACGCGCGGTCTTAATTCTTCCAGGGCTGCGTGGCGACCTGCGAGCGGAACAGGAGAAGGTGAAAGAAAAGGATCAGGAGCGCAGGGAGCTGGAGGAGATGGTGGATGTTTTGAGGAAGGAGCTCAACAAGACGGAACAAGCCAGGAAGGATGCCAGCATCAAGGTAAACAAGGACGATGAGGCAAACGAATAAAAGTGTGAGACACCATGGAGCTGTATTCGGTGAAATGAGTGGGTTCATTTCCTGTTTAAGTCTCATCACATTCAGCTTCTGTGGCGATTATCAACCAAGTTACGTTGTCTGACGCCGCGTTAGTTTTTTCCTGGTTGCTCATTCCCTTCGAACAAACTGTACTTCATTGCTCTTCTGCAACAACGGTCATACGGTCTCAGAAACATTTTTTATTTTTTTAAAGCCAGTAATGAGGTCTGTGTTTTTGCTGTTTTCCAGGCGTCGTCTCTGGAGCTGCAGAAGAGCCAGCTGGAGACGAAGCTGAAGCAGAAGGAGGACGAGCTGAACAAACACTCGGCGATGATCGCCATGATCCACAGCCTCAGCAGCGGCAAATTAAAGAGCGACGTCAACCTGTCGCTCTGACGCTGCAGGTCTCCAGATGAGTGACGGGAAAAACCCAGTGTTAAAACGCACCTGGACTATGAGCTTCATTTTTAAACTTTAACTAACTGGATGAAATGTTCAATATAAATTTGAATTTTTAAAGTTAACCTCGTGTTTTCTGTGTTTGTTTGTGTCATGTATGTCTGTGTTTTTATTGTTTGGTGAATAAATTATGGAATTGTATTTGTGTTGAATTCCACAATGCACATAAAACCTGGATATTTTATTTCTTTAAAATGCATTTAATGCTTACAGTAGGTGATGTTAGAGAGTGTGGGACACAGCAGGCATTTAGTGGAGTAGACTGAGATTTAAAAACAGTTAAACCACTTTTAATGAGAAGTACAGGACAAACCAAATAATGGAACGTTTCCAGGTGAGGCCGGTGCTGTGAAGTTCTGCAGGTTCTTCATCAGCAGGCGAGCGAGAAGCTGCAGTTGAGTTTTAAACTAATGCAGCTCGGTCACAAGGAAACGACCATTTTTAGTGTTTCTACATTCCAGAGAAGTATTGAGCTCTTTCATTTCTGCTGTTTACTTGTAGCGCCCCCGTCTGGTCAGTGTGTGTGAGGGTTTCAGAAGGTTAGATTGGGTTTGAGGTGGACGGTTTAAAGTGCTCATAACCTGTAACCAGAGCATGAACCAAACACAAGGAGCAAAAATATGGGAAATGCTCCTCTGTGACTTCTGGCCTCTATTTTTCAAACTTACCTCGTCCTCAAACGCAAGCTGCCAGCAGCTGTTTGTCGTGATGTTGTTGCTGTGTCTGTCCTGTCCTGCTCTGTTTCCCGTCAGGGCGGAGGTGAGGCCAGCTGTCTATTTTGTCCTCTGTGTTTCTGCAGCTGCTGCCTGTCAGTCAGGGGATTTGGCAGAAGGTCGGCGGCTGAAGGACTCCTGAGTCCCCAACACGCAGTCAGCCATGGAGCTCCAGCATGCAGCTCTTGCCTCGGTGTTCCTGCTCACGCTGCTCTCATCTGGTAAGTTCACTTATTCAAGGTTTAGCAAATGAAGTTACAGAATTCAGTTGATTTGTCCACAGTTCTGATAGTTGGTTTGATTGAAGAGCCGAAATTTACAAATTTCTTGGTTGGAGTTTCACAAATGGACATTTGGTTTGGACAAAAGCAAAACGCAGGGTCAAAGTGTGACAGCATTTTAATGTTGTTACACATTATTAACGTCAGGAATTAATCACGAGTGTGCAGAAACTATTACATCACTGGTAAAATTAGTTTTTGAAAAGTTGAGATATTGACACATAAAAATACACAAGTGTTAGGATGAGACGTGTCTGTCTTACAGGAGACAGGACAGTTGGTATCTGGACAGCAGAGCAGCTGCCGTGATGCCCTGAAATATGAGCAGCATGAAAGCATTCTCACACGCCTGGGGCCTGTTTGCTCCATGCTGTGTTTAAGTGCCGAGGAATCGCTTTCATTTTCATTTAAATCACTTTCAACGAGAACGATCTCACTTCAAAATCTGTTCTCAGTTTAAGATCAGTTTAATCACGTCACCAGATCTTCCCTGGCGGTTCTAGTGGTGCTTGAAAGTTTGCCAGTTCTCAGTTTTTCTCCGTACCTGTGGCCTGAGGTGGTGTTTGGTTTTCTGTCATCGTGTCATACAGACACATTAAGGGAAATCCACAAACAAGCCACAAACATGAGACTTATGTATTGAATCCAGTGTTGTTTATGAGTGTGGTAAAAGTATGTGAAGCCCCGCCTTCAGCAAGCGACCGGCTTTGGAAGCAATAACCAAACATTTCTCTATGATCTGTCTGACATTTAACTGCTTAACTCCTCCCAGACTCACACCTGACTGTCTGTTCTATTCCTACAGTTCCATGTATCAGAGTGTCATTCTAGTTTTATGAAACTCCGGTCACGTCATATTTGTGCAGAAATCGAGACTGTTGAAGCCGACAGGGAGAGAGTTTTACATCTTACAAACAGCTTAACTGAGCTGAGTCTGAGTCCTGCTCTTGAATCTTCTCCTTTATGCTGGTTTTGACTTGCTGAGAGACCAGCGGCTTCGAGCGCCTGAGTTGCGTATGTGATGTGTGTTTTGTGTTTTGTGTGTCAGAGAGCTGGTGCAGGAACGAGGAGGAGCGTCTGATCAACTACCTGTTCACTGAGAAGGGGTACAACAAGGAGCTGCGTCCCGTCCAGAGCCAGCAGGAAACCGTCGACGTTTACCTCGCCCTCACACTTTCCAACCTCATCTCTCTGGTACCGAGTGTTTGTTTGCCCTCAGCAAAGTGTCAGAACATGCAAATATGTGGCGATGCAGTGAATGTATTAGTGACCTCTAATGTGGAGATTTATTCTCAGCGTGGAGCTGGTCAGCAGTAACCAAGTGGTTTTGTTTTACCTTTTGTCACTGAAATGACACACAAACCTCCAGCATTTGGAATTGTGGTGACAGTATTTAGATCAAATACTGTGTTGTCCATTACACTAATTGACTTTAAAGGATTTTAAAGTGAATAATCTGTAACAGCAAAATATCCGGTTTCTAATGTTTGAAACTCAAAAAGTTTTTATGATGATTTAAAGAGCAGTTTTAAAGCAAGAATGACGATTTTTTTCTAACAGTCTGACTACATAAGCTGTTGACGTAGCTTTAGAAACTTTGAATTGGCATTTTTATTTTGACATTCACTGTGAAACCAGCTGGCAGAGTCACTGATATTGACAATAATCATAAATTTCAGTGTGTAGCATTCAGAGTGTGGAAAGACACACAGCTGATGACCACATGATGACTCTGTTATTAACACGCGGATGTTTTCCTTCATTTCTAGAAAGAGGTGGATGAGACGCTGCTGACGAACGTTTGGATCGATCACGTAAGCAAATGACAGAGACTCTCACTTTGAGCCGAGGTCGACTTTATTTTGAACACGCATTTGTCTCATCGTGTGACAGACGTGGAACGACTCCCGGCTGTCGTGGAATTCCACAGAGTTTGATGGCATCAACGTGCTTCGCCTGCCGTCCAGCATGGTGTGGCTGCCCGAGATTGTCCTGGAAAACAAGTGAGACTCACGTTCAGTTTTTGTGTAAAGTGTAAATGGTCCGCACTCATCCAGCCCTTTCTGAACTTCCTGTCCATGCAGGCTCCTTCTGCTTCTAAAAATGAATGGGTCAAACAGTTTTACGCTTTTGTCCCCACTTGTGTATTCAGTTAGACGCTGTCCTGTCCTGCCATGTGCGTTTTGTAATTCAAACCCTCCTCTGTGCCTCTGCTCCGTCAGTAATGATGCCCAGTTTAAGGTGGCCTACTACAGTAATGTGCTGGTGTATCCCGATGGTCTCTGCTACTGGTTGCCTCCCGCCATCTTCCGCTCCTCCTGCTCCATCAATGTCGGCTACTTCCCCTTCGACTGGCAGAACTGCACGCTCAAGTTTGTGTAAGTCTTGCACCAACCACAACATGTCAATCGAAAGGCTGCGGGCTCATTTGGATCATACTTTTTCTTTGGCAGACAGCACATTACAGATCATAATTATTCAACGTGAACATACTAAAAAACCTGGACTTAGAATTTGATTAAATAATCATAAAGGGACGTTTTTAAAATAATCTTGCTCTTCTTGAGGCTTTCCTACCGATCAACATGATCAAGTTTGGCTTCAAACTCCATTTCCCATGTTGCCTTGCAGCTCTCTGACTTACAATGCCAAAGAGATCAGGATGCTGCTGAAACAAGAGGGCGAGGAACCGCACAGAGTGACAGTGGAGTGGGTCATCATTGACCCTGCCAGCTTCACGGGTGATTGTCCTGCCAGTCACACACACACACACACACACACACACAAAATACTTTTTAAAATTAATCTTCCTAAACCACAGAGGCTCTGAGAGGAATTCCTTTTTTTTTTTTTTTTTCTAACTAGGCAAAGGAGGTTGGTAAAAGTTTCAATACATAACAAAAAATGACACTGGCACAAAGTTCAGTTTTCTCTGCTTATGCAAAATATTTTAAACAGGCCCAACACTCGGTTCTAACACGATTGCTGCAGTAGGTTAAAACAAAAAATGTTGGCATGTTTTTTTTTTATGTAGCCCAGTTTCAGCCTTTGGGGCTTTACAGTCTGTACAGTTACTGTAGCAGTAACTAGATGAAGACAAGAAACAAAAATAGCTGTGATGAACTTGGGGAAAGTTTTCTTTCACATTTTAAAGTACTTCATCACATCAGCATGTTGCTCAGACTTTTGGTTTTGGTCAAATCCAAGTTGCAAATATGACCCATTTCGTTCCATCAGAAACGTTGAGTGAATTCTGACATTTCGTTTAGAGATGTATTCAGTTTTTCTACTCCACCTGTT
Organism: Channa striata; assembly: GCA_033026295.1. Lineage (NCBI taxonomy): Eukaryota > Metazoa > Chordata > Actinopteri > Anabantiformes > Channidae > Channa > Channa striata. Next base: position 38,240,145 of record CM065169.1, read on the forward strand.
GGAATGATCTCTTCCCAGCCTCCCTGTGGTGCTTTGATACGGGAAGCATTAAGAGAACCGAAATTCCCCTGCACATTCCAGCATCCATCTGAAATATTTGACGTTACATATTTTTTGAGAATATTATGTCCCAAAGTGACGTTCTAAATGCTCTTGTCACTTTTGTCAAGTTGCCAATAAGTGCTTGTATTTTACTTTCATATATACCCTGATGAAACTGCCAAAACGTCCTCGGTGACCTGTACTGTCATTCTGTGCCCGTGTCTCCGTGTTGTTGGTTGGTGTTGACAGAGAACGGAGAGTGGGAGATCATCCACAGGCCGGCCAAGAGAAACGCCTACAAGCACATTCCCATGGAGAGCAACAAGCACCAGGACATCACCTTCTACCTGATCATCAAACGCAAGCCTCTCTTCTACATCGTCAACATCATCATCCCCTGTGTGCTCATCTCCTTCCTGGCCTCGCTCGTCTACTACCTGCCCGCTGACAGTCAGTGCTCTTTTGCCGTACCGCCTTAAAATCCTCCTCTACAAACTAAAGGATTGTTTCATCCCAGTGACTCTAACGTCTGTGCACACGGTTTTATAGAGAGGATCGTTGTGTGAGGGGCAGGGGGGTTATTAATATCTATTATTTTAGTGAATTCATCTGGGGTCGTTTGGTTGTGTGTGTGCAGGTGGGGAGAAGATGACTTTGTCCATCTCTGTGCTGCTGGCTCAGTCCGTCTTCCTGCTGCTGATCTCTCAGCGGCTGCCGGAGACGTCCATGTCTGTGCCACTGATAGTCAAGTAGGTGACACACACACACACACACACACACACACACACACACAGGGAGTTCAGGTGAACACACAAACATGGTGGTGTTGGTTTACGTGTGTCCGTAAAGCAGCGAACCACAGCTGTACTCGAGTGAAATACAAGTCCTGCAAAGTTGTACTTTAGCTTTAGCTGAGTAAATGTACTTAGCTTTCCCCAGACGTGGTAATTATGTAAAATGTAATCGGCCTTTTAAGAACTTCAACATTAACTGTAACTGTTCTGTTACTCACCAGCTCAGATTTGATCCTGTCTATAGTACAAACGTTTTCTTAAATTAATTATCTTATATATGAAAAAACAAATTATTATTTTTGTGTGTGTGTGTGTGTGTGTGTGTGTGTGTGTGTGTGTGTGTGTGTGTGTGTGTGTCAGGTACTTGATGTTCATCATGGTGTTGGTCACGGTGGTGGTGTTGAACTGTGTAGTTGTCCTGAACCTGCACTTCAGGACACCGAGCACACACGTCATGACTGAGTGGACCAAGAAGGTAACACACACACACACACACACACACCCCTTGCCCTAACCAAAATCTAATTCTAAGCCTAAAAACCTCAAATCTATTTTTTTAGCGTCAACATAGTGAGAACCGGTTAAAATCTCCTCACTCTGTTGTTAAAAAACCAAATTTGGTCGTCACTCAGGAGTATCTACAGGAACACACACACACTGAATCAGTCCATTAGAGCAGCTGGATCTATATTTGGTTGTTCAGTAAAGATGCCTTTCATCGAGTTTGGGCATGAATATGTTGAATTTTATTATTATTTTTAACACTACAAATGCTTTTTAATGTGCCCAAAATACTTTTCAACCTTGTTATTGCGAAGTTAACTGAGGGTTGAGGCAGTCAGCAGAATCAGGGACAGTCCACCTCAGCCAGTCTGTTCTGTAAATGGAGGACACAACGATCATGAGTTTTTCTGCGCCATCATAATTATTAAGGAAATCACAAGTTTTACGTTACGATTTCCAACATGTGTCTCTTACCATCTGTGGTTTTGCTTCTCCTCCTGTCTCCAGTTTTTCCTCGAGCGTTTGCCCCGGATCTTGCGCATGTCCCAGCCTGCAGAGGCGGAGCCCTACTGGGATGGAGCGTTGCCGCGGCGATCCAGCTCAGTGGGCTACATCGCCACAGCGGAGGAGTATTACAGCGTTAAGTCCCGCAGTGAGCTGATGTTCGAGAAACAGTCGGAGAGACACGGACTGACAGCACGAGCTACACATGCTGCAGGTTGGTCCAAAACCAGGAGACTGACAATGTCATACATATCACATACACGGGTTACAGTTCCAAAATGCAATATTTTTTAAACATGTATTTAATATTTTAATATCTGAGTTTAGGAAAACACCATCCTATTCATAAAATAAGTGAGAAATCATAACATATTTTAAACATGTGACAAAATGAAGAATGGTGAAGAATACAAACTGTTAGAATCCACTGGAACGCTGACGTCGGTGTGTGTGTTTTTCTCTCAAGTTGTGAAGCCGCGGGAAGAGGGAGGTGTGACCGAGCAGCTGTACGCAGAGATCAAGCCAGCTGTGGAGGGAGCCAACTACATCATCAAACACATGCGGAACAAGAACGACTACAACGAGGTGAGAGGCCAACTGGACGCCCCCAAAGATGAAAGAACCTGAAATTCCTACAACTCTTAGCAAAAGGAAGTAGATTTTCTGAGCCGTTCAGCTTTAAATTTAAAACTCTTACCATGCGATGAGCTCAAAGACCAGCGTCAGTGCTGGACCGCACGACTCTCGTCTGTGAATGGAGGCAAATTTCCGCAGCAGGTTTGAAAATGAGCTGAAAAGCCTGAAACCTGGAAGCACATTAATAACTTTGGTTTTATATTCCACTGGATCGTACGTTGTGTAAGAAACTTTCTCCCCTTCACCGTCTCCACAGGAGAAAGACAACTGGAGTGGGATTGCTCGCACCGTGGACCGTCTGTGCCTCTTCCTCATCACTCCGCTGATGACCATCGGCACCATCATCATCTTCCTCATGGGAATCTACAACCACCCTCCACATCTGCCCTTTCAAGGAGACCCGCACGACTACAGAGAGGAGAACCCCCGCCTGCTGCTGTAACACCACACACACGTTTAAACCCGGACATTTTGTCCCTTCTCAGTTATTTTTCTTTTCAAAAACACATAGTTGCTGTTTTTTCTTACTTACATTTGAAGTGAATCAATATATTATTTCCTTTTATCTGTGTGGTTTAAATAAACGTTCTATTCTGTTCAGAATCGCCTTTCAGTTACAGAATCCAGCTTATCATATAGTATCTTTAATTCTTTGAGTCCCACATATTTAGCATTTACAAGATTTATATACACGTGACATATTTTAAAACCCTAAATTTGAACAACTGTAACTTTGCCTCTGGACACTGAACAATATAGACACAATAATAAATGGTTTCTACCAACAACCACATTAGTGAGTTATCAATCTGTTATTGAATGTTCATACGGCCTTATGAAGGGTAAATAGGTGGACTTATTAATATCCTGTTGAATAAAGAAACTGAGATGTTGGTTAAAATGTTTTACAAAATTACTTAATTTAATACTAATTAATATTTAATCTGCACTCAAACCATATTCTTTAAATGCTACGGTGTCTAATAACGAGAGGAGACTCCTTCTGAGCTGCACCTGCAGAGGAAGAGAGGGCGAGCGGATAAAGACACTAATGTGTTCAGCTTCTTCGGCAGCAGTAACTACCGATCGCAGTATTTTCTAAAGAAAACAGCTCGTCAACCGTTTGGACCAGAGCCTGTCCCAGCTCAAATTCTGTCTTTAGTCTTTTTGCTGAAGCCCCTTTCTAAGAAGACATGATACAGTTTTTTCATTTGCAATTTATCTTTATGTTTTTTTCTGTAGCAACAAAACATATAACAAAAGGACAAGAAGTGGGTGCAGAGAAAACAGAAACCTATCAAATCTGCATTATTCCCTAAAGTGCAGGAAAAGAAGCCAAAACGCTAAAGTGACAAATCGTGCAAAACTATTTTTTGTAACAATAAAAACATGTTGCAACATTTGCAAACATCTCAACAAAGACGCTGTTTGTCTTATTTGACCACATTAAAAAAAACATTAATGAGAAATTGCCCAGTGTTCCATGAGTTTAGCTACATAAGATGGTCATTTAATTTACTCCTTCACGAGTGTGAAGTCATTTTTAGTCCTTTATCTTGATTCTGAATTATTACTGCCATAACAATACAAAAGAAAATACCACATACAGTTTCCGTGCAAAATCTTTTTTAAAGTGTAGATTTACTTCAAACACTGAACGTTTGTAACAGTCTGACTCCACCTACAACAACAACAACCACGTTTCCATACTGATAAAGTAATAATGAGGTTTAGAGGTCGACAGTCAAACTGAAGCGATAACACTACTTCATACGACACCACAGAAGTTGGGTTTGAACCGGGCCGCACACGTCAGGATGCACAGACGACCGCGCGCCTCAGGCCTCCAAAACACCTGCTAACTTGTTTTTATGCCTATATCTCACACGGGACAGCGGACGGAGACACACACACACACACACACACACGCAGGTCATTGACGACTACAAACACGACTTCCTGGTCTTGCTGACGTGTTGGGCTGTTTCTCGCTGAGAAGTGCTAAGACCTGCAGAGAGCAACTGCTGCATCAGCCTTTGAGCTGTGCTGCGCCGCAGTGGATGCCTGAAAAGCGGAGGGTCAGCACCTTTATTAAGACGGTCAATACGTCACCGCCGCAAAAGCACGTCCTGCTTTTCGGTTACAGCCATTTACCTTAAAACCACTGCTTAATTAAAAAGGCGCTTTGTGCGTCTACGTTCATTCACTGGGACGAGAGCTGGTGTTTAGCAGATTGTTCAGCAGATGCGTCCGTCCTGTGTGAGGCTCAGCGTTCCCTGACAGACCTGCAGCACAAAGACGTCCTTAAACTGAAACGAACACTAAGTTTAATACTGTAATGAAAAACACGTCTCGCAGCGGAGCTGTGTGTCCGGCTGATGTGTTATTAATACCACAGACTGTCGCAGGTTTTAGTGTCTGTATGGGGATTGTTGAAAATATGATTAATATAGCAAATGACCAAAGTAATAGCTTAGAATTAAATTAAATTAAACACATTATCTGTCTAGACTTAAAGACGATGAAATAATAAAAGTATAATAAAAAGTAAAAGAAAATGTAAAACTAACAAAGCTGACTTTAATAACTCCGGCAGGTGGAAGCATCACAGTCCTTCTTGCTTCTCACACTTTTCTCACACACAGTCACCTTCACTCAACCCCCAGGTCCTTCATGTCTCAGATCTCTTTTCCCACCTTTGCCACTGGAGCAGAGCGAACCCCCCCCAGCCGATGTGGCTCAGAGCCTTAAAGAGGAAGGAAAACTGAGGTTATTTCTTGTCTTAGTAAGTAGTTTGTTCATAAATTTCTCGCCTCAGTGGGAGATTTGTTCATATTATTTCACTCCTGTCACACTCCGGAGCAGCACGTTTCTGCAGCAGGTTGTTCTCAGGACGTCTCCTCACGTCTGACTTTGTTCCTGACATTCATTTCTTCAGTTTTATCTGTCATGGAAACACAACAGAATTAATTAGAGTTTTTATCCAAAGTGGCTTACAGAGTAATTTGAGGTTTAAACAAATGGTCACACACAAACACACACACCAAACACACACACACTGATTTGCCGATGGCTGATGCCAGTCAACAAGGGTTTACAGTTAGTCTTGTATCCAAAGACACTTTTGACACTTTTGACACGCAGCATGGAAGGACCGGGCATTGAACCACTGACCCTATGCTCCGTGGATGACTGTCTTACCAATTTGGTTTAATAGATTTAACATTTGATATTATCTGATTTGAGAACAATGTCCTGCTGTTAAATCAGATTCAGATATATTTGTTTCTTAAATTTCTCAGTCTTGTTTGCACCGGTCAGATTTACCAAAGCCAAACATCAAATGTCCATGTGAGGCTCCTGCTCTGCGTCAATTAGACCAAAGTTTCATTCATCCAAATGTCACCAGAGTAAAATTCAGGCGTCGAGCCATTTTAACTCTGTCGGCTCATCACATCAGGCCGTGTGCTGCAGACACTGGTTTGTCATAGATTCTTTTTTGTTCCTGGGCCTGGGACCAGCTCTCAGATCTCTGCTGGCTCGTGCAATAAGCTGGAGTTGGAAAGTCTGAGGAATCAGGATTTTGTCCAGTCAGACTTCGATCAGCAGCAGCTCCACCCACTGAGCCGCTGCCGCATCCATATCGACGGGACAAAAATAACTGGGGACGAGGCGACACTGAAACCAGAGTCTGTGCAGGGAGGACGAGGTGGAAAAATGACCCTGCTCAGCCGCTTTCAGACAAATGACGGCGACAAAAGAAAGCACTTCAGTCTTACGATCTGTTAGAATATTGTAAAAACCTTTAATGTTTGCAACTGACATGGATCATATCTATAGTTACTTGTCTTTACTCAGAGGTTTTCCCTTCGCATTCCTGTGGAGACTCTACATGTTCCATGCTGTCCACACTTCTCCACCCAGGATCTCTCCCTAAATCCGTGTTTTGTTCGTTGTTCTGTTTGATAGACACCTGGTGCCGCAGTTAGTTCACTAGAGGAGCTCGTTTTACAGAGCAGCAATGCTACGTTAGACTGTAGGAAAAATATACTTACTAGTTATTTCGAACAGAGGATAAAACTCACGACTGGTCCTGCTCCTGTTTGTGTCTAACACACACACACACACACACACACACACACACACACACACACACACACACACACACACACACACACACACACACACACACACACACACACACACACACACACACACACACACACACACACACACACACACACACACACACACACACCATCCATATCAGTACAAACTATTTACACAAATACTAGTTAGTAGCTGAAGGCAGAACCTTACCGTTCTACGAGTGAAGTACAGAACCGGTGCTGCTACTGCTACAACCAACACGACCACGACGACTCCAACCACAGCACCTAAAATAACGCCAGTGCCTCGCCCTGAGACAGAAAAAACACTTTAAGCAGCTAAACTGAGGTGGACAGTGAGACAAATTCATTTTCACAAGCAGAGGCGGCAAACGGTACAGAACACCGAGTTTACTCGCGTTGAATCACAAAGAACGGGCTCCAAGACTAAAGGGCTTTAACCACTACTGCATCTGATGCTGTTCATAGTTGCTGGTTTTTGTTCCACTTTTAAATATTTGCCGTGAACTCATTTCCTGTGTGCGCTGTGAACAGCAAACAACCTCTTAAAAGGTGGAAAAATGTCGAGTAATGAAGGACAATAGGGAACAAAGGTGTGTGTCCAAAGCGGAGCTGATGTTAAACACTTTGTGTCCGTTATATGAAAGTCAGAGTAGCATCAAAAATTTAAATTACTCTGCAGTAACAGTATTAGATTCTATTTTACTATTTCTTTTGATGGTGAATATTCACTGTTCTGGACAGTGATTGAGTGGTCTGAGACTTAAAGAATTCGTCCTTGTGTTTCCTTCATGAAAGACGAACTGTTTCCACTCACGACTGGACACCACTGAACCCGACTGTCCCATGAAGCTCAGAGGCCTCGCGGTTTCCTCCCTGTGATCCATCAGTGAAGGACAGATCACGCTCTGTTCTCTACCTCATTAGTTAAAGCTGCACCACTGCAGCTGCAGCAGTGACACGATGATTGTGCAGGATTCTGACGTCAGACAATCCCAGGGCAATTTGCTCTAAAATGAGGCCTTTTACATTTCATTCGACTTATAAGCGAAGCAAACAAACGACTGAAGCTACATCAGGGAGAAAACATTAAAAGCCAAGAAACCGGGAGAGGAAGTGGTTTAGTTTTGTCAGAGGGTAAGTGACTGATGAGGAAGTTAGGTTTTTTTCCCAACATCCCCAAGACGTTGCGAAACGGTTAACGGTTTTTAAATGTGTTTGAGAGGCTGCTGAGTAGAATTTAGAATGAATAATTTATTAAGGCAAAATGACTGTATCAGACGTTTAAGTGCCTCTGCGGCTGCAAATAAAATGCGTTGACCTCACCTTTCTCTATTATCAGCACGGTGTTGCTTACATACGTCTCCTGGTTGTTGCTGAGCTCACACGTGTATGTTCCCTCCTGGTCTGAAGACAAACCCTGTAGGACGAGGCTTCCGGACTCTGACACACTCCTCACATGTTTCCTCCAGTCCTCGGACACTGTACCAGGGACGTGCGTCCTGGTCTGGATCAGGATTGTCTGACTGTGGTTGAATCTCCAGATGAGGCTGAAGTCTGTCAGTGACGTGTTTGAGGCAGAGCAGGGGACTGAGGTTTCACTGCTCCAAGCAGTTAGAGAAGCTGAAATGACAAAAAATCTGATGAGATTAATGAGATTGAAGAAATTTGAGTTTGGACCAAGACTTTATTCACTGTTTTGGCTTTGCAGCCTCAGATGGATCTTTATTTGTTGACCTGATTCATTAGTTTAATTGACATTTTATTAGTTACACTCACCCGTGTTTCTCAGGGTGGTTCTCCTGGTGTTTGTGCGAGTGCTGATCCTGCAGCTGTAGATCACATCAGGAACAGGATCTGAAAGGATCAGAGAACTGCTGATGTTGTAGAGCTGCTGCTCAGTCTGATGGACGGTGGTTGTGTTCTTGGAGCTGGATGGAGGGTCCATGGACCAGGTGAGCTCGGGTTTGGGGTAGATCCCCTCTGAGCTGCAGGTGATCCTGTTTCCTACCTGCTCGATGTGGATTTTACGGACTGGAGCTGAAAAAAACAGCATCGTGATGCAAAGTATGGATTTTTTAAATTAAAAACAGAAAAATATACTTAGTTTAGTCATTTTCTGTATTACTTTGTCTTTCTCTTACCGTCCACTTTCAGACTGACATATGAATTCCTGCTTCCTCTCTCAGTGCTGGTGTGACATCTGTATCTGTGCTGGTCCTGAACTCTGACCCCTGTCAGCTGCAGTGAGGCGTTTCCTCCTGAGATCTGCTCCTTGAACAGCGACGTCCTGCCTCTGAAGGTCTGGTCCTGGTTGCCGAGCTGGTCCTGGTTGTGGTAGTAGGAGTGGACGTGAAGGTCTCCTGTCAGAATCCAGTGGACGACCACATCACTGCCTCCCTGGAAGCTGCACAGTAACACGCAGCTTTGCATGAAAACACACGGAGACGTCAGTGTCTGTAACACACGAAATAAGAACATGGTTGGTATAAATTCCTGCCTCCTGCTGCTTTAAAACAAACGACTCAGGCCTTCCTTCCCTGCACGCTGGTCCTCCGGAACCCTGCCTACGTACTTTGGGTGCAAAGGTTCACGTCTCTTATTTTTAAATGAAAAAACTAATTTAACAATTAGAACAAATACCAACAATTAGGAAAAGCTAATCACAAACGAACATACACGAGCCAACCAACCGTGGTTCTCCCTGCACAGGCTCGTCCGTCAGAGCATCTGTTCCAATGAGCAAATCCACATTTACATCAGGGTCATAGAACTTAACATCCTTCAGAGAAGGACGCACATGGACGTCTTTTTGTCTCACATTCTCTGGACTGGTGACTTCCAGTCCAGAGAATGAGCATGAGCGCTCCCACCGACAGCACCCATACAGCTTCACATTACACGACAATGTCGAAAAAGGTTTTATTAGAAATAATCTTTGAGGTCACAGACAGACGAAGCTTATGTTTCACTGGACGTTATGTTTTCACAAGAAAAGCTTCAAGCACGTGCGACTGTCTGACGTCCACCGAGTCGGAGAACAACAGTGAAGCTGGTTTCACAGAGACTTTGTTCTGCAAACTGGTCCCACGTTAAATACTGGGCCAAAGAAAAAATGGTTTTGGTTCTGTTTTTTTTTCACTTTACTGTAAGTTAGGACTCCGTTTAAATATTCTTCCAGGGACAGCGTCCGTCAGAGATGGTCATCTTCAGTTTCCCCACTGACAAATGCCATTAACAGTAACATTAATAATTAAATGATCCAACATCAGTCCCAAAGCCTTTTAGCTCGTGTACGTGTTGTCAGCACAAAGCAAAGAGCTAAAAACACATGGAAGTGAAACAGGAAGCCCTGGCACAGTCTCACCTCCTGGTGAGATGCACAGACGTGGGGACAGAATCTAAAAAGATCAAACCTCCAGCACCACGTGCAGATATATATGACGACACGTGTCGGCCTGCAGCCTTCATCAGGGTCTGGTAAAAGACATTTACGTAGAAAACAACAAAAAGGAAAGGTTTCAAAGAAATTCCAAGGAGGAGTAGGTTTCTTTGCTCTGAGCTTTTAATGGACCCTGATGAAGGCTGCAGGCCAAAACTCAGATTTACAGCGTCATACAACAATAAGTGTTGAAGTCTCCTGCCGTCTCTGCTCTGCAGCGATGGAAACTCACAAATTACTTGCACTTCTTTCCTCTACGTTTCTGTCATTTGCTTAAACAGATTTAATTACGGCCAATCTGACTCCTACTCCCCCACATGGAGTAAGTGCATGTAAGTGCAGTTAAAGTGGACCGGGACTCAGTCACTTTTCACAGGGCTCTGGACTGTGCTGCATTCACTGTGCAGCAGCGTCCAAACGTCTCCTGGACTTGAACGTCTCCGTGAGGCAGCTCAAACAGCTCACAGCTACATTATTACTGTCTATAAACTGCAAATATAAATTAGCATTTTGTTGCAGCAGCATCATTACAATTATTGATCTAACTGCATTTATTTTCCATTCATTTATTCTCTGTTTAAGTGAATCACAGTGAGCAGGAATCAGTGAGTGAGGACATTTGTGTAAAGTGAGGACATTTGTGTGAAGTGAGGACATTTGTGTGAAGTGAGGACATTTGTGTAAAGGGAGGACATTTGTGTAAAGTGGGGACATTTGTGTGAAGTGGGGACATTTGTGTGAAGTGAGGACATTTATGTAAAGGGAGGACATTTGTGTAAAGTGGGGACATTTGTGTAAAGTGAGGACATTTATGTAAAGGGAGGACATTTGTGTAAAGTGGGGACATTTATGTAAAGGGAGGACATTTGTGTAAAGTGGGGACATTTGTGTGAAGTGGGGACATTTGTGTGAAGTGAGGACATTTGTGTGAAGTGAGGACATTTATGTAAAGGGAGGACATTTGTGTAAAGTGGGGACATTTTTGCCGGTTCTCACAAATTTTGACCTTAAAAAAAGAATTGTTCTTTAGGGTCAGGGTTAGAATTAGGTTCTGGTCAGTGACTGTATTATGTCAGTGTCCTCACAATAGAAAGACAAACGTGTGTGTGTGTAATTAAAAAGACACTTCAGTCCGTTTTACTGTGATTTAAAAGGACGAAGATCCGTGTGAAGGTCCGTCTGGAAAACGGACTAAAACCAGTTCACTGACCTGCCGAGACCAAAATCCACAACAGCACGAAGAACGGAACCAGAGAATATCCTGCCCCGGTCATCGTCTACATCCAGTCCTGGTCTCCGTTAGTCCCGTAGGCCTGAAAACTGGTGGGTTTATTCAAAAGTCAAAAAGAACGAATTTCCTCCATCCGGCTTGTTTTTATATTCACCAAAGTTTCATTATTTTAACAGAAATATTGAGTGTCGCTAAAAACGCTCCAACCGAAAGTGGCGAACGGTCAGACACAGAGGGGCGGAGAGAGAGAGACAGACGGGCGGTGACGTAACGGAGCGAATTCACTGACATTTAGGGAAAAAAGGGAGAAAAGCGAAATTAAAGTTCAGACAAAACTTTGTGTTTCAGTGAAACGTGTCAGGAAAAGTTTACAGCTGTTTAACAGCTGCTGTAGAAGAAACGTTTCTCAGCTGGTGGATTATATCAGTCAAAGACCCGATTCTGGTCCCGCACAAAGTCCAAACTCAAACCAGCACATGTCCGTGAAGGGGTCACAGTCAGTCCAAACTCTGATTTATTCCTGTATGATTCATGTGGGTCAGATTAATCAGCCTGTTAGAACCATAAATGAGTAAAAGGCCAGAGTTAAAAAACATCATCAGATATTAATCATAAGCCTCAGTGTGCAGTAATATTTCAGAAAAAATAACTACAATATCATTGGATTCGGCTGATTCTCACTATGACCTCTTCAGTCTGTGACCAGTACGATGGCCTGTACATAATCATAATTATTTGTATGAGATTAGACTGTAATTTGTTATAGAATCTATTTCATGGTACATATTATCACTGTTAAAGGAGCACAGAGTTGATCCGGTACGTCTTTTGTCACTATGTAACATAAACGGTACAAATATTTAATACAATGTAAGACAGGATGGATCGATATCTGAAAGTGTGACATTTTTAAAATAAAGTTTATTGGCGAAATCAAAGTGCAGTGGGGACATCCAAGGGATAACAAAAGAGAAACATGTAAAATCAACATTTACAAAAAAATAAAATAAAACATGAATAAGGACAAAACTGTAATAACTAATAATGTTAGCTTCTGGCATGAGGCAGATCAGAAACAAGTTTTACTTCATACCAAAACAGATTAATATATTTACATTAATATATTCACACATTTGATAGGCCAACGCAAAGTGGCACATGACTGTGAAGTGAAAAAAAAAATCAACGGTTTTAATTTTTTTTTTTTTACAAATAAATATTTGAAAAGCATGTGTGCATTTGTCTTTGTATCTGCTGCTTTACTCTGATATTCCAACTGTGACCTGGTCAGTACAAAGAGTCGAGCTGTGTGTGAGCTGATCTCCGTATAATCCAGCTGTTCTGTGAAGCCTCAGAGGTTTGTTAGAGAACGTTACGGAGAATTCCAAAAAGATGCACTTACATTTGTGGCTGGGACGTGACAAGAATGTGCCAGGCAGTGTAGATGAAAGACTTTCAAAACTGGCAACCCTGCTATAACTGAAAGAAAAAAGGGAAAGTCGCTTTAAATAAATAAGTGTCACCCTGTCAGCATGCGGCTTTGTTTATGAACATCTAAATTAATTAAAAAAGTTACATGAAAATGTTTTTTCATGTAAAAACTGCTTCCAGTTTATGTCACATCCACACTGAGATTATTATTATTAAACAGAGACAGCAGGTCATTTCAAACTGGATTTAATATGAGATTTCACAGAGAACTACATTAAAAGTGACTGTGGGAAAAACTGTTTTATAGGCATTAAATCAAAAAATTTGGTGATAACTTTAACACGTTTATGTACATTATATTATATTCACACTGTATTTACCAGTGTATAACTGGAAGCAGTTAGAGAAGCTGAAATGACACAAATAAATAAATAGAATTTTTACTTTTTAATGTGGATTTCACTGACTGGAGCTGGAAAAAAAAAGGAAAAAGAAGATTTCATACGTACACAGAGGTTTATGGAAACGAGGGGTCATCTTCACTGATTATTCCCCAGGTTACAGTCACTTCAATTAAAATTAACTTAAAGACAAATCTCCACTATCTGTAGGTGCGAGGAGAACGCTTGGGATCCTCTGTGAGAAGATCAATAGATGAGCCTCCTGTGGGAGGACTCCATACATTCATACAGTGATGATTTTAAGGCGCAGAAATAAGTCGTGCAGACTATGTTTATGATGAAAATAAGCAGTTGGTTTTAAATGGCGTCAAATTAAAGATTTGATCTAATAGTTATTTTTTCTCACAGCGTTTGGTCCAACTACGTCTTTGTGAAGTAACTGGGTTTTAGCAACCAAAGGTTTTGTGTTGAACAAGAAATCAAGTATTTAAACACAACTTTCATCATCTTCCTGCTGCCTTGCCTGAAACAATTTTCTATTCTATTACATTTTTTATTAATTACTGTATAGGTTTTACCATAACCACCCACACAGGCACGGGGAGAACATGCAAACTCCACACTCTCCCAGTTGCCACCCAAAAACACAATTCATTGTTTTCCTGTATTTACTGTCTTTCTCTTACCGTCCGCTTGCAGTCTGACATGAATTCCTTCTTCTTCTCTCGGTGCTGGTGTAGCAGTTGTATCCGCCCTGGTCCTGAACTATGACCCCTGTCAGCTGCACTGAGGCGTTTCCTCCAGACATCTGCTCCTTGAACAGTGACGTCCTGTTTGTGAAGGGCAGGTTCTGGTGTAGGAGCTGGACCTTATTGGAGTGAAAGGAGTGGACAGGAAGGTGTCCTGCTGTCTGAGTCCAGGTGATGACCACATCAGGCCCAGACTGGAAGCTGCACTGTAACACGCAGCTCTGCATGTAAACACAGGAGACCTCAGCATCTGCAACAACAGGTACGACCAAGTCAGAGAAGAGTGAACTAAAGACTTTAGTAACGATCTTTTGTTCTCAGGCTGTTCCACAAATCCTTCTCAACAACCTCGGTGTCAGTTTACAACAAACTAAACTCTACATTGTTTTTACATCATACACTCAGATTTATCTGTGTTGCATGACTCTGTCACAGCTTTTTGTTGCTGCCACCTCTAACAATTTAAGATGATGCCACAAACTAAAGTTTTCCATAATAAATCTGAAACATTTTAAAGGATTACTCTGACTAGTTTGGTTCATTTTGAGATGCTCTTCTGCTCCCCAGTTTGTGAAGAGACTCACTGCAACTTTTCTGTCTGTCTCATCCAGTCTGCTCATTCTCCTCTGACACTCTCATCAAGCTGTAGGTTGCTGGACGTTTTATTTTTCTGGTTACTGAATAAACTATAGAAGTGATTATGATGTAAATCCACCGAGATCATCAGCAGTGACTTGTATCTGCAGGATTTAAAATTTCACTGCAGACTGGATAATTATTAGGCAAGTGTTCCTAACAAAGTGATCGGGGAAGCGAACTTAAGGATCTGACTCACATAATTTTCTCCAATATGTCAAAAAAAAAAAAGAATTAAAAAATCTGAGTAGAGGGAGTAATTTTAAAACACACATTGATCCGTCACTAGTTTGAAAACAAGCAGCAGCAGTTTTTCTGAGACACAAGGAGAAAGTGTTTCACTAGTGTTTGAATCAACACTTGGACCTTATGTATTTCACTAAATGCTGTTTGGGAGTCAAATCTACAGCGTTTTCAGAATTCTGTGTATAATATAATTTACAATTCCAAATAAATCTTAATCCCTCTTTAAATGGCAATTTCCTCTTGTACCAAGTCCACACTGACCAACTTGCATAAAACATTTAACACTAAAATATGTTGCAAATCTCCTTTTCTAGACATGGTTTTGTTGAAATGCATCTCTAGTAATGGTCAAAACAGGTTTGGATTAATCCACATACTTTAAAGAATAATAATTAATAGCCTGTGGGATGAAGAGAAAACTCAGTGAGTCACATCATCAAGCCATGTGGAAGGGCTCTCTTCTATTTGTCATATTTTATTTAAGCCTGTTATTAACCAGTGATGCAGCATCGAGGCAAATCGTTTACAATCGTCGTTAAGCAGAGTGACAGGTCGCCAACAGTCCCTACAGAGCCTGTTGTCATTAGGTTTGGGAATTAGTGTCATCACCCTTTGCTTTGACGTGGGACGGAGTTCACCTTTTTGAATGGACTCAGGAACCATACAGCTGGGAGAAGTTAAAGATTCTCCGGTCGGGATTAGACAAACCACTGCACAGTAAGAGACGCTTTGTGTTAAACACGGCACTTCAATCCACTCGTGATCACAACCAGAAAAATATGACACGTGTTAATCACGGGGGAGAATTGAGGCTGTTGATATTCCGTAACGGGTTAAGACACGGACGTGACATTTGGCATAAAACAAAGACAAAAAACAATAGTTAGTCCGGCCTTACAAGACACGCTCCCAGATCTTTAACAAGACTAAAACCAAACAGTGCTGCAACTGCTCCGGCAACAACGTTCACACTGAAAAATTAAAACATTTATTTTAATCTTATTACTTAAAAAACAAAATCATATCTCCACAGTGACACAAGGCCTGTACCTGTGCCTTATAAAAGTGCTGTCATATCAAAATTTACAATTCAAAAGCACATGAATTTCATTCCTCACCAACACACGTGACTCCTTCACCTGCTCTGCTCCCAACCAATGGGCGGACAGCAGGAAGACCGACAGGTGCCGCTGGTTACAAAAGTCATATATTATGTATAATCATCGTCATTATCAACGTTATCTGTCGAGGAGACACCGGAACAAAGGTTCTGATAAAGCCGAGTAACAAATGTGACGTTTGTTAATTTATTCATTCATGATTCTTTAGCTCACTGGTTTGATGCTAAGCGGCTGTCGAGCGTGTCCACAGCTCGAGTCCGGCTGCTGTCGAGCTTTGACACGGTTCTGATGGTCTGAGGACGCTGTGTGCTGCTGAGCAGACAGGAGCCTGGAGTTCGAAATGCGCCGAGTTTCCAACCTCCTTCCGGTTTAACTGAGAGTTCGAGTTCGAGTTCGAGTTCTTCTTCTTCTTCTTCTTCTTCTTCTTCTTCTTCTTCTTCTCCTTTCTTCTTCTTCTTCTTCTTCTTCTTCTTCTTCTTCTTCGAGGTTTTAAGGCAGCCGGTATCCCATCTGCTGCTCTGCTGCCATCCTCTGGTTTCAGTCTCTCCCTACATACACACACACAAAAAATGAAATATTGCATTTCTACATTGATTATTATTTTTCCACAGAATAATGTTTGAATTAATTGCATATGCTAATTTGAGAGATTTGTCAGTTGTGTGAAATCATTTTAATTGTATGTATGTGTGGTTTTCACTGTAGTATGTGAGTGATTTTGATTTAATATTGTGTCTGTGAGGATGATTCTGAATAATATCGTAAAGGGCAGCCAATCGTAAAAAGGCTGTTCACATGTTCACATTCAGTGTCACAGTAATGCATTAAAAATATTTGACCTTCTCTACTTGCCCTCAAATCTCCTTCCATCTTTTCACCAAAAGCAGAATTTCACAATTGGCAATTCAATTCTCAGTTCAGTTTGAATTATTTTACTACTGATTTTATTGAAAGGTATATGCATTTCTATATTTCATGGCTTTTTGTAGTTCTTAAATTACTACAATTTTACATTATTTTACATTTCATTATTATTCAGGTCAACTTTATTTATATGTTGCCAATTCACAACAAAGTCATCACATGGCACTTTACATAATGAAGTCAAAACTATAAAAAATATGTAGAGGAAACCCAACAAATCCCCCTTAAGCAACTATAAGCAACAGTGGAGAGGAAAAGGCAGGTTGGAAGGAACAGTAGCTGCGCACTGGAAGACACACAGCTTCAAAGCCGGGGACACCTGAGGACAGGGACAGACAGAGGGAGACAGGGAGGGTGGGAGGACAACTACAGGAGAGAGAAGACACAGAGTTAATGTCCTACAGTGGTGACATATAAATGTGGGCTGAGAGGAGGAAAGTGTCTCAGTGCATCGGTGTGTGGATCCTCCAATGCACTTATTGTATCTTATCATAATAAAAGTTTGTGTTGAGAAATAATTAAACAGTAACAGTTTTCACAGATACATTGTCATGTCTGGATTTTCTTTTCTTTAATATTTATCTTTTTGTTCCCTTATAACTTTGTAAAAGTAGAACACAGAATGGCAGAGCTAGAGTGGATTGGCTTGGATTGTACAGGTGTACCTAATAAAGTGGCCAGTGAGTCTATTTGTAACTCATCTTTGCAACAGACTATTTTTCTTACCAAAATGAAATTAGCTAAGGTGAAACCAGTTTACAGAAACATGTTTTCCAACTACAACTGGTTTTACTGCTGCCTCAATTTTCTAAAATACTAGAAAAGTATTTGTTGGCAGATGTTATGACTTTATAATAAATTACATGTTTACATTTCATCATTTAGCAGACGCGTTTATCCAAAGCGACTTACAGAGTAATTTGGTACATACATACACAGTGGTGATGGCCACACATCACCACTGGGAGCAACTGGGGGGCTCAGTGCCCAAGGACACTTCGACATGTAGCAAGCACTGGGGATCAAACCACTGACCCTATGGTCCATGGACAACTTGCCTTACCAACTGAGCTTCTTAATTTTACTGGAAATATGTCAAATACAACAGAAAACAAGCCTCAGTCAAACCTGTTTTTGCTCCTGGCACAAGCTTTTGGAGCCTGCTGCAGCCCACTGATGATTTCATGATCTACAGCATGGACAGGAAGTATCACACACACACACACACACACAGATATTCCAAGGTCGCTCACTCAGCACGATGCCACAGTTTTCTACTGCTAGAGAGAAAAAACTGTAAGAAAGCTGTTGTGTTCTTAAAGATGATATTTGGACCGTGTTAGACCATGTGTCAAAATGGGGAATGTTTGACGTGACCCAGCTCACCAGTTTACTAAGGGATCCACATCATTGGCTCAGAAACATTATTAGACCGTGGCAGCCATTCAAATGCCATGTGTGGTCTGAGCGGGATCGTCTTTATCTTCCTAGCAATAATTCCTACGAAACAAAAAGAAACTTAACCACATGTAACAGTTTAGTTTAATCCTGGAACTGCAGCCGTCCATCATTCAGACGGAATGACCTCCACAGAGAAGTGATATCGTTCAAATCTTACAGGAAACACACAGAGTGTTTCAGATCTTGCATTTTTGTGCAAATCGCAATAAAAGCAAGAATTCCATTTGTTTCCTTTGAATTTGCTTAAATTTTATGTGGAGACAATTTAAGAGCTAGGTAAGCGAAATAGGTAACTGCCCAAATACTGTCTCAGTTTGTTTTTTCTTTCTGTTTTTTTGGTTGTTGTCTGTCTTTTGTGTTCAGTCATTGTTTTTCATTCCTCTTCATTCATCTGAGGTCCTACATATGCGAGTTTTGGGATTTTGCATTTACCCAGGCGAATTATGTCCTGTGTCACACATGCGCACACATTAAATGATAATGAACACGGAGAGAAATCACAGATACACTGAGGAGTTTGAACTGACAAAGGTGTTTCTTTATCTGATGTCTGGCATCTCACACAAACACTTGCACACATGGACGCTGACTCTCAGAGAACTGAGAAGGATTCAACGTGTGAAGGAGACCTGAACCTCCCACATGTGGGAGGAAAACACTGCAACGAGGAAACAGCGGAGCGAGACTACAGGGAGACTCGGGTCTGAGGAAAGGCCCACTGACGTTCATTCGTACATATCTACACGATGCCTGACGTTACATACTGTTCATCAGGAAGCTGTTTACATCCTGTGCGTCGACTGACTTCACAGACAATCTGAATATACACACATATGCACAGTTTGATACCGTTACTGATCACAGCGTGATTGGGAATTATTTATGTGTGTTCAAATGTATTAGTGTTTCATATATGTGAGAAACAAATGTTTTTAAAGAGGGTTAATAAAATAAAATAAAATAGGGGGTTGGGAAATTAATGAGAGCTGCTTCCTTTAACTGAATGAGTTTTGAGCCTGTCTGACACTGACTGGAACCTTGGTGTATTATTGTGCAATAAATGTATTTTCTTAGTACATGGACTTGTTGTGGTCTGAGTTTATCCCCGACACTACAGCTGCACTTTTATACTTGAGGAAATGCATTAGTTATGATAATTAGAAATGTAATTAGGTGCTTAATTTGTTAGAGTTTATAAGAGATAAATGTGTAAAAATACTTTTATATATGCAGCGTTTGAGTAACTGAGGCATCATGACCCAAACACACATGATCACACACACACACACGATGGGCCTCGTTGGAGAGAGGAGAAATCAGAATCACTGCATGCTGCACAGAAAACATCACACACACATACACACACACACACACACACACACACACACTCAAGGCTGCAGAGACAGACTCCTGGAACAAACTCACCCTGAACCTGTCTCCCAGCGGAGAGATAGTGGACCCCCTCCTTTCTCAGATCAGGCCTTGGAAAACTTTCTAAAGCCTGACCCTGACTTTGGAAGCGTACATTTTCAACACTCCCTCCAAAAAGACACGCTGCGATTCCTTAACGAGATACAAGTCAGGATGGACGGAGGATATTCAGACACGGTCGACTCCCAAGCTTGATGTGAAACAGACACTGTCATTTAGCTACATGTGTAGAGTCATAAAACCAAAACCTTATGCATGGACTTCAATATGGGACGAGTCCAATGTCAGTACGAACTGATGTCATAAGCTTCATGAAACCTCAAATATATGTTTCTGCAAGTGATTTCATGATGTTTGATCCAAGTCTGGTTAAAATCTAATGGAAATTCACAAAGATATTTATTTATGTACGATGGAACGGCAGAGCCACCGACGTGTCATAATTTAGCTCCTCACAGTGGAAATGTCTTCTTACAGTTTGATCTTGTATCACACGACTTAATGCGTGCATTGTTTATGATATTTGGTAAGATTAGAAATGACCAGTGACTGACCGTATTGTCAGTCTGCAGAATAATTGATGTCTATAGATGTTAATGTGCTGCTTATTGCCATTAGACAATTTCAGTGGGCGTTTTCTCCCAAAGGCCCGAAAGAAGATACATCTGCATCACTGCTGCATCGCTGATGCTCCAGTGCGAGGCCTGTTATCAGCTTCATATTGAGAAGCCATCAAAGAAACGCAAATGCAAAGAGCAACGGAGAGAGACACTGTGACATCACAAGTGCCTGAATTGGGATCAGGCTTTGCCACTGGTGGAGTTCTACACGAGACCTGGAGTCAGAAATGAACACGGACTAAGTCCTTTGGAGACTGTGTACGGCAGGGTCCTGTATGGTCCGAATATGCAGGAATATTGTGCACATCTCCGCCTCTCTCAGCTTTTCACTGACAGGTCAAAGCTGCATCACCAGCTCCAGCCCAGAGAGTTTCACAGGTGGAAAGCAGGTGAGCGGATCCTCAAAAAGGACCAGAGCAGCTTCACAGGACACACGCCGAGTGTTTCTGACGTCCCACGAGGGAGAAAAGGTGGAGTGACGGCCAGCGAACGAACCAGAGCCACGACACACACACACACACACACACACACACACACACGAGTGACTTACAGTCACACAAATCTTTCAGATCTATATTGAATATGATGCTTCACATGTTGTTTATGTAATATATAAAATATGATCAGAGAAAATGTTACTTTTCAGTGAATAGTGTGTCCAAGTTACGTGTCCTTCACATATTTCTATCGTGCTCTGATAAGAATGTGGAGGGACACGTGCAGATGGACGTCAGCCCGTGAGGGAGTGAGTTCTGATAAGCTGAATAAAAGATGTTTCTTTGTTTCCTAAACTCTCATGACAGCTGAGGTGTGGTCTCAACTTCTCTGGGTTTTTTATTCTTTGTACTT